>VDFB02324387.1:12223-35585 GCA_007258455.2 Sequoia sempervirens | reverse complement strand
ATAGACAAAGAAATACACTACAAAAATAGAGGGAATGAAAGTCGAAAAACATAATAGGGATATAAATAAATAGTAGGAAAGAAGAGATAAACAAAAAAGAAATTATAAAGAGAGACAGATAAAAAGAAAGGTCAAGAGGGAAAAAATATAGATTGAAAGAAAAAAAGAGGTTCCAAAAAATATAGAGAGATTGAAGCAGCAAGAAAGAGCACCAAATAATACAAATAAAGAAATAATAAAAGAATAACAGATATAAAAACATGAAAAGAAAAAGAATGAGAAAGGGAAAAAGATCTAGAGGGATCTAAACTTGAAAATAAAGGGAGAATAATAGAGACAAATAAATACACTAAAAAAAAGAGGGAATGAAGGAAAGGCATAATAGGGATAGAAAGGAATCATAGGGTCCAAAGTCTAAGAACAATAGCCATTATTCTTGGAACAGTAACCATTTTTCTATGAATAGTTATTAAGCATGGCAAAAGGCAAGGTAGAGGGGCCAACCATGCCATTAAAGAGGCATGGCAACCCCCAAATTCACCGAGACTTGTAGATTTGGGTGAAGGATGATGCTCAGGGGGAAGACTGACCTGCAAACTTCAACAAAGGTGCAATTTTGGGTAGTTGTGTGGCATATGATCCTTAGGATGTGAGCAACATGGGTTAAATCGGGTGAGAAGAGAGCATGAGGTCATATAAGAGTTGGGCTTGGTAGTTTGGAGGCACGTTTTGCGGATTTGGCATGACAGTTAGGGGCGATTCGAGGGAGGTTCACTATCTAAAAAGGGTAGGCACTACAAATAGTATGCACTTGTTGAACCTAGTGACATTTAAATTGACAATGCAAGATGACACTTTTCATTGTTGTGGTTTAATTCTTTGGGGAAACAGGGCTTTTAAACTACTACCAAAATGGGGAGTAGGGTCTATATAAAACTAGCATTAATTTGGTTTTCATCAATAAACCTTGGTAACAAAACATTATGAAATCAATGAAAGCATTTACCATTAATTTTAACATAACCCAAACCTCTATTTTAGCTATATGTTCGATCACAATCGCATGAAATAATATCACTGTTACGGCTACTACCATACCCGAGTGATGCTAAGTTCAATAAAAAATATATATTATGGTTTTAAGAGCTTATATAATTTGAATAATAATGAACTTTGTCATGGAAGCCATGGTTTGAGGATAGAGAATCCTACCATGATGCAGAAGCATCCATGGTCTCCTACAATCTTGCATCACCAAAAAGAGGTTTGAGTTGGTTTTGTTTCATTTTGGTGTGGAATTTCATATTATTTATGATATTCAAATTTGTGTGTGTGGAAATGAAATTTCATTTGTCTTTTCTAAATTTCAATTTGGGTTTCAAATTTTAATAATTGCACAAAATGGAGAAAGTCGGAATGAGGTGTAAAAGCAAAAAAAGCAAGAAAAGCAAAAAAAACAGATGATGAAGATGAAGAAAGAATAGAGAATGCTAGTTTAGATACTAAGCAAACATAAAAAATTGCACTAGTTGCAAATGAGCCACTATTGAGAGCTTTAACAAAAATGGGGAAGAGATAGAAAATGGATGTACCTACCTTTAACGGAAGCCTAAACCTGGAAGAATTAATAGACTGCTTGAATGAAATGGAGGAGTATTTTGAATTTGAAGAGATAGAGGATCCATACAAAGTAAGATATGCAAAAACAAGGTTGAAAGGCCATGCCTCCATATGGTGGAGAAAAATTCAATTAGAAAGGGGAAGAAAAGGAAAAGAAAAGATTACTAAATGGGATAAAATAGTGGAGAAGCTTAAAATGAAATTTATTCCAGTAAACTATGAATTAGATTTGCTTAAAAAATGGCAAGGTTTAAAACAGGGCAGCAAAATAATTAAAGAGTACATAGAAGAATTCCATAAAATTCTTATAAGAATCAGGCATTCAGAGGTGACAAAGGAGAAAGTTGCAAGGTATATCAATCGGTTAAGGTCAAGCATTCAAGTGGAAATGGAACTTGTTAGAGTTCTAAAATGGAGGATGCTTATCAAACAACCTTAAAAATTGAAGAGAAGTTAAACAAGAAGTTTGAAAACAAGCAAAAAGGAAGAGGACATGGAAGAAAAATAGGAGGAAAACCATACAAGAACAATGAAAATAAAAAAAGAGTTTCAAAAATGAAGAGGGCAGCAATAGAGCAGAAAAATGAGGATGGACAAAGCTCAAGAGACCAAAGTTTCAAAGGTAGAGGTAGAGGACGTGGTTATGGAGGAGGCCTATTTAGAGGAACTTGTCAGAAATGTGGAGAAGGCCATCGAGCCTATTATTTCCCACAAGAAGAGAAGCCAAAAAGGAGACAAGAATACCAAAGAAGAGCAACAAATGTGAATGAGGAAGAGGTGCATTCTTCACAATATGAAGATGTTGAAGATGGGGAGGTTTTGATGACATGGAGAGCACTCTTGAATGAAGACAGTGAGTCTATGCAAATAAAGAAATTGTTCAAAACAAGGTGCAATTGTGAAGGAAAGGTGTGCAACATCATAGTTGATAGTGGCAACACGAACAATCTTGTGTCTGATGAGATGGTGGAAAAGCTAAAGCTTGAGAGGAGAAAACACCCAAATCCATATCGGATTGCTTGGGTACAAGATAATCAAAAGATGTTGGTAAGTGAACAATGCAATGCGAAGTTTAAAATTGGGAATTACCATGATGAAATTCTTTGTGATATCATCCCTATCGATGCTTGTCACATTTTTCTTGGAAGGCCATGGCAATATGACCAAAAAGCCATACATGATGGGTGTGCTAACACCTACACAATTGTGAAAGATGGAGTGAAGCATAAGCTAAAACCTTTGAAGGAGGAAAATGTTCAAGTTTGTGGTAATGCTAGAGTTTGTTTGGTTGATGCAAGAAGATTCTTTGAAGTTATGAACCATGAGAAATTTTGTTTTGCTATCATTCCTAAAGTTACCAATGAAGTTGTAGATGAAGTTCCTGTAGAGGTTTCTGATTTGCTGCAAGAGTTCAAGATGATTGTTTCAGATAATGTGCCAAAAGGGCTCCCACCAGTGAGAAAAACCAGTCATCAAATTGATTTGATTCCAGGGGAAATTTTTCCAAACAAGGCAGCCTATAGAATGTCACCTACAAAGACTGAAGAGGTAAATAGACAAGTTGTTGATTTGTTAAAGAAAGGTTTGATAAGAGAGAGTTTAAGCCCATGTGCAGTGCTTGTTGTTTTGCCACCAAATAAAGGAGGAGAATGGAGGATGTGCATAGATTCAAGGGAAATAAACAAGATTACCATCAAATACAGATTTCCATTACCTTGGATGGATGATATCATGGATTGCTTGAGTGGAGCAGAATACTTCACCAAAATTGACTTGAAGAGTGGGTATCACCAGATAAGGATACGTGAGGGAGATGAATGGAAAACAACATTTAAGACAAAAGAAGGTTTGTATGAGTGGTTGGTCATGCCATTTGGGCTAACCAATGCACCCAACACATTTATGAGACTTATGAAAGAGGTTTTAAAGGAGTTTCTTGGAAGGTTTGTGATTGTTTATTTAGATGACATTCTTATTTTTAGTAAAACACTTGATGAACATTTGATGCATATTAGATGTGTTTTTGAGAAGCTTAAAGAAGAAAAATTGTTGATCAATCTTAAGAAGTGCAGCTTTGTGAAGAAGGAATTAGTATACTTGGGTTTTGTCGTGTCAAGTGAGGGCACAAGATGGACCCAGAGAAGGTGAAAGCAATCTTGGAGTGGACTACATCAAAAACAGTGACCGAGGTGAGATCATTTCATGGTTTAGCTAGTTTCTACAAAAAAATTATAAGAGGATTTAGTAGCATATGTGCCCCACTAACTAAAACCATGAGAGGAGATAAGAAAGATTTCAAATGGACTTCAGAGGCAGCGAAGAGTTTTAATGTGTTGAAGGAAAAAATCACTGAGCAACTAGTATTAGCATTTCCAGATTTCAACAAGGTATTCCAAGTTGATTGTGATGCAAGTGGTAGTGCTATTGGAGTTGTTTTGAGCCAAGAAGGTAAACCCATTGCTTACTTTAGTGAGAAGTTAAATGATGCTAAAATGAAGTATTTAGTTTACGATCAAGAATTTTATGCTATTGTGCAAGCTTTGAAAAAGTGGAGACACTATTTGTTGGCTAAGGAGTTTGTTTTATATATCGATCACCAAGCATTACAATATTTGGGCAGCCAAGGTAAGCTTAGTCAAAGACACATGAAATGGGTTGAGTTCTTACAATCTTATACTTTTGTTTTGAAGTATAGAAGTGGAAAATCTAACCGGGTTGTAGATGGTTTGAGTAGAAGGAAAAAGTTGTTGATTGAGATGTGGGTTGAGGTGGTTGGGTTTGAAGAATTGAAGGATTTGTATGAAGAAGTTCTTGATTTTGGAGAGGCATGGAGAGTTTGTAAAAATCCTATTTCAGCTGATAGGACAAAGTGGTTAGACTATCTCATTTAAGATGGCATGCTATTCAAAGGTAATCAATTATGTATTCCAAGAAGTTCAATGAGATTGAATCTAATCAAAGAGACATAGTGGTGGACTTGCAGGGCATTTTGCAATGGATAAAACATCGACACTTGTAGGTGAGAAGTATTATTGGCCTCCAATGCAGCAAGAGGTGAGAAAGTATGTGCAAAGTTGTGGGGTTTTTCAAGTGGCAAAAGGAGTGAGTCAAAACACAGGTTTATATCAGCCACTACCTATTCCGAAGAGGCCATGGGAGGACATAAGTATGGATTTGTGCTTGGTTTTCAAAGGACACAAAGAGGGCATGATTCCATCTTCATTTTGGTTGATAAGTTTTCTAAAATGACACACTTTATTCCTTGTCATAAAACTAATGATGCAGTAAATGTTGCTGATTTATTTTTCAAGGAAGTTGTGAGACTTCATGGACTCCCAAGGAGCATTGTTTCTAACAGGGATACAAAGTTTGCGGGCTACTTTTGGAGGGCTTTGTGGAAGAAGCTCAATACTAATTTAAAGTTTTGCTCAACTTATCACCCTCAAATAGATGGTCAAACAAAGGTGGTGAATAGGAGTTTGGGAAATTTGATAAGGTGTTTAGTTGGAGACAAACCGAAGGCATGGGATTTGGTAATACCTCAAGCGAAGTTTTCCTACAACAATTCAGTCAATAGAAACACAGGTAAATTTCCTTTTCAGATTGTTTATGGCAGCAGCCCCATAGGTGTTTCAGATTTAAATAAGATTGAAAAAAGTGTGAAGAAGAGTGCAGATGCAGAGGAATTTGCAAAACACATGAAGGGCTTGCACGAGGAGGTGAGAAAACATATCAACAAAATGAACATTTCATACAAGGCAAGTGCTGATAAGAAGAGGTGGCATAAGGAGTTTCAGATTGGGGATGATGTGATGGTGCACTTGAGGAAGGAGAGATTTCTAGTTGGCACTTACAACAAGCTGAAAATACATGACTCTGGTAATGCCTATGAAGTTCAATTTCCTAGTGAGCTTAATATTTCTCCAATTTTTAATTTTGTTGATCTAACCATGTTCTATGAGAGTGAAAATGGTGAAGATGCAAAAAAGGGGCAGCAAGAAGTCTTAACAAAATCTAATCAAGAAAAGATTGAGTTAATTCTTGATAGAAAAGTAAAATGGAGCACTAGGAAGAAGCAGTACTGGGAGTATCTTGTGAAGTGGTTTGGGAGACCAATGGAGGATGCAACATGGTTATCTGAGGTTGAGATTACTCGTCTTGGATATCCATTGGAGAAGTGATATGATCACTTTCAGTTACTGTGGGTGTCTGATGCAAGAGCATCCATGGCCTTTTGCAATCTTGCATCACCAAAAAGAGGTTTGAGTTGGTTTTGTTTCATTTTGGTGTGAAATTTCATATTATTTATGAAATTCAAATTTTGTGTGTGGAAATGCAATTTCATTTGTCTTTTCTAAATTTCAATTTGGGTTTCAAATTTTAATAATTGCACAAAATGGAGAAAGTGGGAATGAGGTGTAAAAGCAGAAAAAACAAGAAAAGAAAAGAAAAAGCAGAAAAAGCACGAAAAAGCAAAAAAAACAAAACATGGTGTGGGTTTTTGGGAGCCATTAAATTCATTTGTAACTCCAATTTTAAATGCTCATAGCTCCTAGAAAAATAGGGATCCAAGAGGTGGGTGCCCAAGATTGAAAATTTTGGTTTTTGCTTTATTTGAGAAAGCATCTAAGCCATTTAAAGCCCATCTTTCATATTTGCTAAGTCTGGAGTTGGGGAATGATATTTTATTCATTTTTAAATATTAAATTTGAATTTAATTTTCCATTCCTTGGGATGCATTAATTTTTCTTGAGATGCCTTTGGAATGAAAGAAAATTACAACAAAAGCATTGAAATTTCATTTTAGGAAAGCAAGTGTTGATAAAATTGAATTTTATTCATTTTTGGAGCAGTTTTTCATAGGAAAAACACTGAATGAGAGGGGAGGTTTTGGATTACCTCCAAGAGGGTGATTTCTTTAATGGAATAGCAGATTAGAGAGTGTTGATAGAGGAAAAATCAACAAAAGTTGAGCAAAAAGAAGATATTGTTGTGAAATGATCTGGAATTGCAAGTGCCAGAGAGAAGATTGTTGACTCTAGACTTTGATTTGCTGCTGCAAATCAGATTATATGTAGTTTCCAGAGGGTTCTTATGGCTTGTTACAACCTTCATCCATGATTGGATTGTAATAGATCAATTTCCTGGCTTTAATTCAAAGTTTGCCAATTGCACATTGCAATCTGGGTTTAGCATTTGAGATTCAATTTCTCTGTGTTTTTGAATGATATTGTGAGCTTCTAAATTTTATTTGAAGCAAGTTAATTTAATTTAGATAGCTCATACATTATACCATTCATTACTTAAAGGACTTAGATAGTTACTTATAGGATTGCATTGGTAAGACTTTAGTATTTAAATTATGGATCTTTATAAACATAGTGCATTTACACTGCTATGCTAAAAAAAAAATTTAACATCTACCATTTTTGTTAACAAATTATATTTTATAAAATAAGTGGGACAATTTATATTACTTTGAGGGGGGTTTTAGGGTAAAAATATGGTAGAGATTGAGTACATCTGAAAGCATTAACCAAAATTGTTAACCTTCTTTTATGTTTATGAATGGCTACCAAAACATGGTTACTACATACTGTACTTGTTTGCCAAAAAATCATCTAGAAAGGTTGATAGGAGAGTAAGTTGTATCTGAAAGCATCTGAAATCAAGTGCATCATGTAGTTAGATTAGGGTTGCTACATACTATACTTGTTTACCAAAAAATCATCTAAAAAGGTTGATAGGAGAGTAAGTTGTCAAAGACTTTGTGCTTTCAATTTGTTTTCCCGTCTCGAAGGAGCAACGGGGGACTTTATGCCTTTATAGAAACTTTGCTTCTTTATTTGTTTACTTCATTAATCATTTATGCTTTCAGCTGTAATTCTTTTCTGAAATAAGAGAAAAGAATAAGTGTCTTTTTTGAAAAAAGAGAACAAGACAAAGTTTCACCCAGATTTACAATAGATTTATAGTTAGAGTTTATTTTTGAATTGTTAAAATAGAAAGCAAAGGGGGAGCCTTCCCTTTGAAAATAGGAGAGTTTATCTCACACACTGTGGTTGAAACCACAATTTTGCATGCCATTCTAGGTGTACAAAATTTTCACCCAACCATTTTTGGCGACTCCGCTAGGGATATACCATACACATTCGGAAGCCTCACGTTTTCTTTTGAAGTATACTGGTATCCTTCTTCATTGTAATTGATTTTCTTGTAAATTTTTCAAGCTTTCACCAAGGACATGTAAATGGCTGCTCAAGGCCCTTGGGGGAATGCTTTTGGTTCGTTGAGTTTAGCTCTACCCCTAGATGTTCTTCCTGAAGGATCACAGAAGAACTTTCCCAAGTTCTTTGGTGATGGACAACAACATCCCGATGAGCATGTTGCTGCTTTCTATAGTGCTTGTGGAGTTCATGGTGTTGAATATGAAGATGTATCTATAAGGTTGTTTGTGGAGACTCTCCAAGGTGTTACTGCAGATTGGTTTTATCATTTGGCACCACGTACCATCACAAACTAGGCAACTCTCATAGCCAAGTTTGAAGGAAGGTTCAAGCCTCTTGAAGACACTCATGCTTTGTTGGCTCAACTCACCTAGTTGAAGAAGGAATTTCTCATGCCTATGTGTGAGTTCATTGCTCACTTCAACAAGTTGACACGAAGAATTCCAACTGTTGCTCAACCTACAACTGAGAATTTGTAAATGCTCAAGTACTCGAGGTTGGTTTCCCATTGAGAAGAGCAGCTCCAACTACTCTTGCAGTTGAGCAAACCCTGGCGACATAAATTGAACACAATCTCATTCTTGCTGGGAAGATAAGGATAGAACCAAGTGGTTCTTCTTTGGATTCATTTTCCTCTAGCACAAGGATGAATCCCATGGTGCAAAAGTTGGCAAATGAGTTGTTTGCTCTTAAAAGGCAGCTAGCTCAAGGTGCATTCTCCATTCCTCATGAGAATGTTCCAAGAAGGCCATATCTACTTGTTGCTCATAATTTTGCTGATGAGAGTCAGGGAAAGTTATCTTCACCACCAAAGAAGCTTGTTCTTAAGGCATCAACAACAAATAAAGTAGTGAAAGGTTCTGAATTTGAACAAAGTGATTTTTCTATTCTCTTTAATGAAAAGGAAGCAGACATAGTTAGCAACTCTCATATTTGGTTCACACAATCTTAGAAAGTCATTTTTTTGAAGTTCAAATAAATGAAGACAATCATGTTTTCAACTATGAAAAGATGAACATGCATGAAGGTTCCAGTCAAGTTGAAAAGAATGTATTTGTGTTTCAAGGTCATGAACTTGGACATATCGCGCATAAGAGATCTACCCTAGAAATTGATGAAGATCACTTCATGAATACTATAGAAGAGTTTTGCTCAAATTTTGTTGACGATTCTTTTCAATCAGAAGTTTGTGAACAACATACTGAGGAATGCAATACAGTCATGTTTTCATCTGAATCACATGAAAGAGATCATTTGGAGCAGCATGAGGTTGTCATGGTTGATGAACCAGTTGTTTAAGCAGTAGTTGGTAAGAAGAATTTAGTTTTTGTCCAATCAAGGGGATGCCCCATAAGACATCTTGCTTGGTTGGAAGCTGATGGGAAATCATAGGTTCCACTTGTACCTGAACATGAAGATATACTTCAAAAAGAAGCCAAAGAAACAGTTGCAGCTGAGCAAGAATAGTTTGGTTTCAAAAATCCATTTCAGAGCAGCAGTACATATGATTCATCTCAAGAGAAAAGTGAATTTGTTTATTTCTTCAAAAGAGTACTACATCAAGTTTTGGTACCATTGCTTGCGCTTCATCTATACCAAGTTGCTTGTGATCATGCAAGGTACTGTAAGTTGTTGCAGAAGGGCAGCTATTTTGCAAAACCAGTTAATGGTTTCGTTTGACAAGCTTCCATTTTTGGCTAGTTTCAATTAGGTAGGTTTTTATCTTTTCAATAAGTGCATTTGCACAATTGTTTTGGCATGCATCGTCGTGATGGTGTCCTTATGTTGAATCGTGATTTGAAAATTTCTTGCTACCCCTTTGAAGATTGCACCGACTTTGTAGAGGTTGTTCAACGCGAGGTGAAGCAAAGTTTGGTTGAAGCCTACTGAAGTTAATCCCACATCCTACTCTTAGATAGGACTCAAATTTTCTAATCCCTGCAGCCATTCAATTCCACACATTTCCGATTAGTATTAGGAAACTCATACCTTATTGCCAGATCATTCGTATCACATGAAAATCCCCTCATCATTAGCCTATTGTCTGTTGCATCGTGAACTTGTGAACAATTGTGTAAGTCCCCTCGTGAAAACAACATATCATAACGAACCAACTGAGTGTACTCCCTTGCATTGAAGGAACCTTGGAGTTGAGTGCACAAACTTTCTTGCAATCTTAGCATGTGGAATACTTTGATCAAGAGAGGATAGAGTAGCCATTGGAGACTTTATTCTATTGATTGGTGTGGTTACAAAAATCACATCAACAAAAACTACCGAGGGTCCCCATTTGCAATGGGGTAATGTGTGAAATAGGTCACAATAGGGCCGAGTGGTTTCAATCTATGGGATGGAGTTAGGTATATTGGCAGCAGTTTTTTGATTTTTCCCTCATGGATTGTTGGCTGCTCTATTTTGGCGAGATGCTCCTTGAATACAGTAATTGTTGATTGGGGTGATCACGTGGATGTTGGGGAATTGAGTAGTGATGAGTTTCTATCCTTGGGCAGCAAGAATACATTTAGCTCCATCATGAACTTGATTGGTAGACTTTGGAGTGCTATTTTGATTTATGATAGTAGTGTGTCAGGGACTGGCTTATGCTTCTACACACCTTAGTTGGGCATTTTTTTCATCTATAGGCGACCACTTAGGGTGTGTTGGCATGAGGATGACATAGGTAAGACAGGAGTAGATGGCATTCATGATAATGCCATTGTTGATATGGAGGGGTATGCACATGGTGTTTCTTGGGTGCTAATAGGAGGTTTCCACCTTGATTGCACTTTGAGGTGTGTTCACCAAATATCCTTCGACCCACATGTTCAAGACTCGACCTCGTCATTGTTGCTTCAGCAAGGTGGGTTGAGGGATGGGGCATCAAGCTTGTATGATTCAGGTGGAGATGATTGTTGGGGCACTTGGATGCATGAGGATTGTCACTTTAGTGCTTGGTCAACATATAATGAGGTTTGGAGTTTTGGAGTTGCATTGATGAGTCTTGGGTCCCACAACTTGACAGGATATGATAGTGGCATGAGCTTCAACTACGTTTGTTGGTTGATTGGAGTAATTTACAAGATTGTTTGGGATCTAGGTGGTGATGGACAGGTGTTGTGATGATTATGGATGGAGAGTGGCGGATTGCTTGAGGGAAAGCAATCTTTGGGAAGGGAGGACTGTCATGTCCCCAATTTTGAAGGAAGTTTAATTTAATTAATTTAATTAATTAAGTTGTTCAAATCAATGATATTTCATAAGGATGACTAATTGATTATTTTAATTAAATTAAGTGGATTATTAAATTAGTTATTTATAAGGTTATCGAACAATTAAAAAAATAAAAGGTGACCTTATATTTAATTAATTTATTAAAGTGACTAAAATAAATATTATATTATAAAGTCACTTGATTAAAATAATACTTTATTTCTAGAAGCTTCTTGGAGATGTGGTTGAAAAATTATAAAAAGAAGCTTTGGCTGGGCATTTTGGCATGATTGAGTTGATTACTACATTTCTACATTTGGTGAGATTAATACTTGGCAAAATTCGCTTGTGAAATATCAAGCCTAGCTGGAAAATTGAAATATGCTAACCAATTTTTTTCGATGAATTTAACACACAACCAGCAATAGTTAACTGGATTAGCGTTAGCATCAAACTGAAAACTGAACTTGAAATGAAAACTACTCAACGTCAAGAATGTGCACTCAAGATCCCATTGAGGGCGAGGTGCTAACATATGACGGAGTGTTGAATTTTGAATTTAAAAACTGATAGGCGGATAACCAGCCATGAAGAACATTAACTGATAGGCGGATAACCAGCCATGAAGAACATTTCCACACTACCACCAAACAGTGGGGGAAAAGATTACAATTAAAACAATTCGTCCGCTGCGGCGGGCATCCACAGAGTTGTGGGGATTCACCACTATGAGTGGGTACAAAAGTGTTACAATCAATTTATCCACACTGGCGGTAAACCATCCAGGGGTACTTATGTGAGAAGATAAAGAAAGAATTGCAGCATTTAAAACTGGAACAGTACTACTGTTAACAGTTTGTACAAATGAGAAATGAGCTGCAAATTACATAGGAATTACAATAATCTTCAAACACATGAATACTAGATGCTTTTCAAATGATTATTTATCACTTAATCAGCTGATAATGAATCAGAAATCAGAACTTCTATAATCTGATACAAAAACTGTAAACTGGAAATATCAATCTGCAACTATGAAAATCAATGAAATGTTCATAACTCACTTAATTCACCTCCGAATTGAATGTCGTCTTTTGCTGTGTCTTCTTAGAAGGTAGGCGAACATTTTCTGATCATCAAACAGCAACCAAACAGCAGCTTTATTTCTGGCACAAATCCCAATGCTTCCTTGAATGGTACGGCCTTCATGAGGGGCGATTTTGACAAGTAAAAATCAACAACTCAAAATTAAATCTGAAACTCTCCAAAGATGGTCACCTTGGGTGTAGGAATAGATTGGAAAAGTACCCATAAGCAAATTAAATTCACACAAAAAGCTGTATGCAAAAACCACTTTCAGCTGTGACTGCATCAGCAACTTCAAAACTGGAAATTTCATCAAAATCTTCAAATATTGAGCTCAATCTGCTAGTCTGATTTGAGAAGTAGCAAATGTCCAACTAGGTGTTGTATTTCAAACACGAAATTGGATTGGAACTAGGAGGTAAGCATCCCTCGAAGTATTAAACAAGTTGTCATTTTGACAGCATAACATTAGCATAAAAAATATTGGATAATCAGCTCTTCAAACAGCAGCAATATATAAGCTTTAGTTGGAAAATGAAGCAACAAGAACTCTTCAAATTCCAAGAAGTTGAATCACTTCAACTTCCAAAAGGGACGCCACCTTTTTGCCTTTTACTTTTTGAAATAATAAAATATCATTCAACTTCCCTTTTAGGCATCCATTTCATATTGCAACAATAAAGCATTTATTAAATAATTAAATGCTCACTTGACCCCTTTATGTCCCCTTCTTTAAAACAACTTGAAGTCATCAAGCCTAGGCATGGGGTACAACTTCAAGACATGAAAATTGACTAAGTCTGAAACTCAGTCCAAGGAGAAAACCAAACCCAAAGCCAAACTGAGATTGATGGATAACAAGATGACTTGAGTTGAACTGCCGATGATGCCACTGCCAAAATTAGACTTACTAAAAATAGCCACTGCCAAAAATAGTAAGTTTACCTCAAAACCAACAGAAAGCAGAACTGAGCTGGAAGCAAGACTTAATGAAAGCTGACAACTGAACCACTGCCAAAATTAGTATTTACTAAAAATAGTAAATACCTAGAAATGCCACAGACCTCCAAGCAAGGAAACCCTAATTTCACTTTTGATCAACCTACGGATTTCCGGAAATAGGCTATCAGTCAAAAAAGAGCGTATGGCCAAAATGGGGACATTACAGTCCGCCCTTCCCAAAATTGCTTGTCCTCAAGCAATGCCACAACACTCCAAACTGATCCACCAAACATATAGATCCCGGGGTCCCATGTCCATCTCTGAAAAACCCCACCATGTTGATGCTGCTCTACTCTGATCATACAAATGAAATCATTGCACCAAAACTGCACTAACCATCCTTGCAACCTCAAAGTGATAACATGCCTGAAATTCAAGTCGAACAACATAGAAGGAATTGAATCAAAATCTAGCAGCGTCTCATGCTCAATAAACTCTGAGGAATTAACATCTGCAATGTCAATGTCAATCACCATTCTGAGAACAAAGAAGAATAATCTAAACAACTCAAAAATATTCTCATCAACATCACTCCTCAAAGCATCAAACCAAATCACAACAGCAAATGTGATTCCATCATAGCTATTTGCAAAGGAAAAAACAGCTCTTTGCCAAGTCATAGCAACTGCATCCTCAAAGCTCCTTAAGGATGTATAATGCCTCCTCTGAGTAATTCTGACATATTCAAGAAAAACTCTGAAAACTTCCACCAATCTCTCCCCCAAAGTCTCAAAAAGTTGAACCAAATCAAGCAAAGGTTCGCTGCCCCAAATACTAGTGCAAGAGATTGTACAAAGAAAGCCACTAGAACATAACTTGAACACCATCCAATACTGATCTGAATCACTATGAAACATTATTACCCACTTTTGAAGCCAAAAATCATCACTAAAAAGAGGTTGTGAAGAGGAAAAATGAATGTACCAGCTGCCTATGAAAACTGAAATGAACCACTCAAAGTCTGATTTTAGGAAAATCAGCATGCAAGGGGTTGTAGGATTGCTGCAAAACTGGAAATTAGCATCTATAATATCACAACAACTCATGCCCAAGGCTGGACACATCCTCTCAAGGAACTCCAACCCAAAATAAAAACATCCTTTGTTCGATATATCTTCCCAATCCATCGGTCGATGTGCAAAAAGAACCATCGAATGGTTAATAAGGATGGGGACAGCATCAAAGAATCTGAAAATTGAACCCGTATCTCTCCAATGATTCCTCTTTCCACTTGTAACAATCTCCATCAAGCCATGTTGAGGATCCCAAGCATGGATACCCAACTGGAAATGTTCCCCAATGCACCAAAAAGAGAACACCACAGTTCTCCAAGTGTTAATCAAAGCAATTTGCAAACTCAAGAAGTTAGTGTCTTCTTTGATAAACCCATGTAGCCCATCCATGAAAACATCAACATCAATGGAGCACAGAACAAATGTTGTCCATAATTCCCATTTCCCCAAAGGACTAGGGTGAGCCAAAACATCACTCAACCCAAGAGATAGATTGTTAAGAAGGTAAATTGCCTGTTTAGGTTCAACTTTCTCCCAAACTTCATGAGTAATAAGTCTGGAATCTTCACTCTTTGCTGCTGCAATGGAGTGACCAGCAACTACCAAGACTTGTTTTATTGACACCTTTAAGCCAATGTTGAAGAAATCTCCTTGAGTCCACACTTTCCATGTGAATACTTCATCCTTGATCCCACTTATGCTTTCATTATCAAAATGCCCTTGATGATTACTACTCACAAAACATGGCACACTTTCATAGAAAATATCTATCACCTTATGATTATCCAAATCATGTGAAGATAATGGACTGTTGTTCTCAAAAATATTATCTTCATCCCTTTCGTTGGTGTCTTCATAGAATTCAAACTCATCTTTTTCAACTTGTGGATGCTCACCATTAGTTGCCGACCCACAAAGTGTAGCATGCTGAATACTACATTCATTATCCGTTAAAACATCTATCGCATAGCTGCAAACCATTCCTTCTTGTGGCAAAGTCTCTTCCCAACTCAAGAGTTCACACTCTTGATGTACTTTCCAATCACCATCAACATATGGGATCATCTTGGCATTACGCAATGTTTCATCATTATGGAGTTCATTTATTCCTTCAACTATTTGTTTGATCTCCATAATCCTTGTATTAACTTCTTGTTCCTTAAGGGTAGCTGCAATAGATGAATGATTTTCTGCTTTGTATAAAGAATGATGAGCTAAGGTAAAATCAAGGCAAAGCCTATCCATCTCTTCCTCCTTCTCTTGGTAGGCATCATAGGTCTCCTCTGCAAACTTAATAGCATTATCCCTATCTGAGAGCAAATGCAAATAATCTGACTTTATGGATTCCAATGCCTCTTTGATAGATTGCATCTTCGAAAGAGAGTTTCCATCTTTAACTCCATTTAGTTTCTCTTCAAATTGAAACTTCCAGCAAAGTTCCTCAATGAAGTGATATGTGCTATCAAATCTTGATAACACTTTAACAATCTTCTCTTCTGAAACCATTAAGTTATCCTTCAAAACTTGCAGCTCTTTAGGCCTATGATCAAAATCAGCAAAGAAGCTTTGCTCATCAAACATCAACTTTTCTGATTTATTTTCTTTGACTTGATTCTCAAAATCAGCTTCCTTCCTAACAGCAATATTTTCAAACAATGAATCATTATTGATTGATTCTCTTAAAGTCTTGGTAGCAACATACTCTGCTTTAGTGGCTACTACTACCTCAAAGGAATCTTTATGGAGCTTTGCCAAACAAGCTTCTTCATCAAAGACAATGTCTTCTCCAATGACTTCATAGCTTGAAATACAAAATGAATTTTGAACTTTATCAGGATCAAAGGGAAATTTATCCCACTCAAGTTCTTTAGCATACCTTGGTGCCATCTCACCAGGATCCCAAATGCAAAAGGGTTGATTGTAATGATCAACAGGAACAAGATCTTCATGCTCCTCTTGGATTGTTGACTCATTGAATGAGTCACTCCTCATTCCATTCAAACTGAAATCTTCATCGGTAACTTCCTCCAAGAGCTTAGTTTGATGATCAAGCTCAATACCGCCTTCGCCACCGTCATCATACTGGAAATAAGAGTCATCAAAGATGGCTGCTTTGATTAATTTATCATTTTTATCTTCAACAAACCCATCATGAAAAGATGTGTTGCTGATTTTATCATTAGCATCCACATACATACCAAAGAAATCTTCTTGGTCACTTGTCATAAATTCTTCATATGTATTCAAAATTGATGTTGCCTCCCTGCACTCACCCTCAGCATGTGCGGACAACTGCATATCAATAGGTATTTCTTGAGAAACAACCTTACAATCATTGAGAAACAATATTTTATTTCCGACTTCTGCATTAATGACTACCTCATTTTTCTGCTCTTTCTTCCTCATGTGTGGCTTCAATTTTCTATCACACTTAGTGAACAAAACTCTGATCAACATACCAGCAGTAGAGGAATTCTTTCCTTCTTGTTCATGAATGTTTAACAGAAAAGTTAAGACGGATTTTGGAATGTCATCCATCTCATTGATAGTTAAAATTAAAATGTTTCTCATTGCTGCAACTACATCCTCTTCTTGTTCACTCCAAGTTGAAATGAAGAGGTAATGGATCAAATAATATATTTGATCTTGCATACCCAATTCAACCAGCAAAATACTTGTTTTGAGTTCAGAAAAGATCTTCAATATAGTAGCTCTTCTGGAGTACTGATTGCTATCAATTTCATCAAGGTCTTGAAAACTTTCCACTATCATATTTAATATGGTCTTCATAGTTTCGACATCATAGGGCAATTGGGGAATTACAATTCTTATTATCTCCATGAAACAGGAAGAAATCAGTAGCTTGGTTTCTTCATCAGGATGCCCCAACCAATAGGGCTGATTCAAAAAATTCACTGTAGGAGCTAGTGCCAACTCCATTTTCTTTGAAGGTGATTGTTTCACTTGTCTCAAACATTGTTCTAACAAATGAAGAATGTTTTGTTCATCTTCTCTTGACTGAAATTCTTTACCAAGTCTCTTTCCAGCCATAAAAGAGAGTCTCTGCCAACTTCATCTCTTCTTCATTAGCCATGCCTAACTGCCAACTTCTGGATACCACAAGGAGCTGAACTAAAATCTGCTATGACTATCGGTGTAGTACCGGAGATCTCTGTCACTCATCTGATACACAACTGCAAACTGCCACAGGATGGCAGGGTCTTCTGCTCTGATACCACTGAAATATGCTAACCAATTTTTTTCGATGAATTTAACACACATAACCAGCAATAGTTAACTGGATTAGCGTTAGCATCAAACTGAAAACTGAACTTGAAATGAAAACTACTCAACGTCAAGAATGTGCACTCAAGATCCCATTGAGGGCGAGGTGCTAACATATGACGGAGTGTTGAATTTTGAATTTAAAAACTGATAGGCGGATAACCAGCCATGAAGAACATTAACTGATAGGCGGATACCAGCCATGAAGAACATTTCCACACTACCACCAAACAGTGGGGGGAAAAGATTACAATTAAAACAATTCGTCCGCTGCGGCGGGCATCCACAGAGTTGTGGGGATTCACCACTATGAGTGGGTACAAAAGTGTTACAATCAATTTATCCACACTGGCGGTAAACCATCCAGGGGTACTTATGTGAGAAGATAAAGAAAGAATTGCTGGAACAGTACTACTGTTAACAGTTTGTACAAATGAGAAATGAGCTGCAAATTACATAGGAATTACAATAATCTTCAAACACATGAATATTAGATGCTTTTCAAATGATTATTTATCTCTTTAACAGCTGATAATAAATCAGAAATCAGAACTTCTAAAATCTGATACAAAAACTGTAAACTGGAAATATCAATCTACAACTATGAGAATCAATGAAATGCTCATAACTCACTTAATTCACCTCCGAATTGAATGCCGTCTTTTGCTGTGTCTTCTTAGAAGGTAGGTGAATATTTTCTGATCATCAAACAGCAACCAAACAGCAGCTTTATTTCTGGCACAAATCCCAATGCTTCCTTGAATGGTACGACCCTCTTCAAGGGCGATTTTAGCATAAAATATCAGAATCTTCAAATTAAAATCCCAAACTTTGCAAGAGGGGGCGCCTTGGCATAACTATCACTCAGCAAAAATACCCATAATCAAATTTCATGGAAATTTCATCAAAATCTTCAAATGTGGAAGCTCAATCACGCTACTAGTCGATTTGAGAAAGACAAATGTCAACTAGATTTGTATTTCAAACACGAGAAATTTGAAGTTTGGAACTAGGGTAAGCATCCCCTCGAAGTGTGCATGAGTTCGCCATTTTGACAACATAACGGTAACATAAAAAATATTGGATAATGGCTCTTTAAGCGGCCCGGCAATATAAGCTTTGGTTGGAAAATGAAACCTTGAGAACTCTTCAGATTCAAAGTTGGATCACTTCCCAACTTCAAAAGGCCACCTTTTTGCTTTTATTTTGAAATAATAAAATATTATTCTTCCCTTTTTGGCATCCATTTCAAAATGCAATAATAAAGCATTTATTAAATCATTAAATGCTCAACTTGACCCCTTGATGTCCCCTCTTTAAAACAACTTGACGTCATCAATCCTAAGCATGGGGTACAACTTAAAAACATGAAATTGACTAAATTAGAGCTTCGGTCCAAGGGAAGAAACCAAACCCAAAGAGCCAAGGCAGGATTTGTTGGATAACAAGATGACTTGAGTTAGGCTAGCATTGATGCTGCTGCCAAGAGTGGAGCTTACTACAAAATAGCCTCTGCTTGCCAAAATGGTAAGTTTATAAGTATGAGAGAAAGCCGAGGCTGAGGGAATTTGGGAAACCAAGACTTAATGGTGACAAGATTATAGAGTGGTATTTACTAAAAATAGTAAATACCTAGAAATGCCACAGACCTCCAAGCAAGGAAACCCTAATTTCACTTTTGATCAACCTACGGATTTCCGGAAATAGGCTATCAGTCAAAAAAGAGCGTATGGCCAAAATGGGGACATTACAAAAATTGAGGAAATTACTTTAGACTTTCTGCTTGTGCTTCATTGCCCAAAATTTAGTGACCATTGGCCAAATTTTGTCATTGAGAAGAAATTGATTTGGGGGAAGAGATTAGCAGATTGGTGGATATATTCCAGTCCTTGAAAGGATGGTTTTGTACTAAGAAGGCAGCTGGATAAGTGGGGAAATTTATGCTTGGATGGTCTGATATAAATCAGAGCTTTTATCTTATGCTGGGCACCTCAAAGAGAAGTTGAATTTTGAGAAAGAAGGCTCATAAAATTCCAGAAAAATTCAAGGAGCTTCATTTTGCTACAAGGAGTCTAGGCACTGCGATTTTAGAGTTAAAGGCAGCTTCAACAAAGAAGATCGATCAGTTTTATGTGGGCAGCATACTTATACCAGGTTCTCATAGTAATGTTATTTGGCATTTAAATTCATATATGCATATAGCTATGTCTTGCTGACTTGATCAGCTAATTGGCATTGTAATGGTAATCATACTAGAGTCAGGTAATTGCACATGTAATGCTGGTCTACACACAGCAAGTTGTCAATTTAGTTTCAGACATAATCATATGAAAGGTTGAATGTAAACTCCAGTTTGATTGCATCTCATTCTCAACTTGTAAGCACTCTCATATTATTGCAATATCATTTGGAGATATAAAGAGTTTGATTGCCATCTATTTGACAAAATGTCTATCATATGTAATTGCATTACTTTGAATTAGTTTTCATGTCAAGTGTTTGTGAAGAAGTCTCTTGGCTGTAGGTGTGCATTTGCATTTAGAAATTCATGTATATGCATTTGAAAAATACAAAAAGAGTTGCATTTCATTTTAGATACTTGTTTAGTTGTCTTTGCAATCATTTCCAAGTATTTTACATCATTGGTAAACATCAAAAACAAATTCACAACAAACTGAAAACAAAATTAGCAAGTACAAGCTTCGTATGCCAACTGTTTGACATAATTCCTAAGGCAGAAATTGAATGGTTTTGAGTCATATTTTGCAAGGCTCATTACATACAAGCATTTTGGTGTTTCTAGGGCTTTCTCGTCTAAAAATTAGAACGCTGCAATTCTATATCAGACTTGGTGTTTCCTTCATTTTGTCATATTTTCTTGATGGTTATCTTTGTATTTGCCTTGGAGGATATTGTCTAATATTTAGGATTTCAAATTGATAAGAATATCTTCATTTTAGTGCATAAGATCTTAATATTGTAATGCTATTTCAGTAGTACTGATCGACTCTTTCCATTTCTGCACTTTGCTTTCTATTCCCACAAAAAAGTGGAAGAGGGTGGCTTGCCGCCTACACAATTTCATTTCCATTTGTTTTCATTGTAAACCGCTGAAAAGTTGAAGAGGTTGGCTTGCCGCCTAAGTAAATTCATTTTATATATTAGTTAGCTTGCCGCCAATATCATTGTATTTCCAGCTTTTCTAGTTTAGTTAACACATCCCCTTACACCGTATGCTCTCACCTTGCCCACTTCGAGATCTGGGTGATTCGAAAGTGAAGGTTTGAATTCCAGTTTGCTTATCTTTCATTAGGCTAAGGTTAACGGGTGAAGTTCTTATGTTAAAAGAAAAAAGAACTAAGGCGGATATTACACTTATGCAGGTTGTAGGTTGTGTTATCTGTTTTTTAGAGTTTGAAGTTGTCAAAACTGTGAAAACACACTATTTTCTTGCAACAAAGCCTGAAATATAACCTCCCATTGAAACACTTTTGTATAAGTTGGTCAAAAGCTTGAGTAGCTTTTTTTTAGAGATTGTGAGTTAGAATAGCAGGTATTTAAAGTCTTTTCATCTTTGGTGCATCACCTTCTATGTTTCATTTATATTAAATTTTAGTTTGCTATCCCTTTTCCAATCAAACCAGCAAGCTTTAGTAGGTACATCAAGGGGAACCAATATGCTCTGGAGGTTCATCTTCACCATAGGCAACCCAGAGTTTGAAGATGATCCAATGTTTCATAGGATAGATGAGTTTCATACTTAGCATAAGGGTGATATCCTCATGATAACAGTAACATGGAATGTGCAATGATGCCACCTGCATTGTATGCAACTTTCCTTGTGGAAACAATAATAACACATTTAGGTTGAGTGGGTCACTATCTAGTTGCTTATCATAGAATTGGATCATCGCTTCAAGAATTGCTTTAGTCATGAAGTTTTCTCTTGTGCCAGCTCCACCTTGTCAAGAACAAGTACAATGGAATTTTGGGTGCAAGCATTTTTGTCATTATCACATCCTTTAGTATTGATTGTTGTTTTGTGTTCAATTGTCTTCATAGATTAAAGTATTCTTGTTTGCTAAGCAAGAATGGATGAGTTGTTTCTGATAACATTGAGTTGCACGTAGCATTTATGAACTTTGTATTTCTTGTGTGCTTTAGATCAGTTATAATGTCATATTTATCTTATCCATTTTGCTCTTTGTTTGCATGAATTTCATTTCTAAGGTCTATTGCTAGATAGGTTTCATTGTTAGCTTTTGTAGCAATGTCATGAATGGCACCCTATCTAGAAGCAATTTGTGTAGTGAACATGTTTTTGATATTTGCAATTTGTGTTTTGTTTGCATTGAATGTTGACTCCATGTTTTATAGCCAATAAGCAAGGTTTGTTCACTAGACCTGAAAGGCACATACAACATAAGTTTCGCTCTGCAATAATTCTCAAGATAAATTTGCAGATTGTATTTTACATAGGGTATGATCTATGGCATTGCCCTTTTTTGGATCTTTGTTGAATTGCTAGAGTAGAAGGTTGTATATTCAACTACTTACAATTTGTCAAAAGCTTTTGGTCGTTGTGTGTATTTTTCTATTGCAGATGCATACATAATATTTTCAAAATCATCTTGTTCTTTTGCCAATAGTTTAGGGATTTTTAGCATAAAAACTCTATTTTCTATTGGTGCAATATTAATGAAAACAATTTTCCTATAGCACTTACACAATGGAAATGACAAAACAATGTGAACAACTTGATGATTGGACATTTGTTGATGGTTAAGAAATGCATTGCCACATTTTCTTATGACATGTATCTTTTTGTTATAAGCATTAGTGCTTTGTTGTCGCAACTGGTGAAATACAAGAGGCAATGTTCTATCTTATTTTTTCATGGATGAACTACATTAAGATGTATCAACATATGCATCTAATATGAACTGTGGTTGTATTTGCATACATTGTGTTGGCACTTGCTTTTCAAAGGCATTTATCCAAATATCAGCTAGGTCTCTTTTTAGCGTCACATTTTTGCATGACAATATTGATTGTAGCATTGCAATGTAATTTGTTTCATCTATTTGAAATTTATGCAAGAAACTTTCAAATGTAACTTCTATTGTATTGTTTTTTTTCCAACTACTTAAAAAAATTCTTGCTCTATCCTTCATTGCAATATTAGGCATGGCCAAGGGCTCCAATATTGTTTCTCTGCCCATGGGGGGGCAAGGGGAAACTAAATTTGCAGCTTGACTTTTTGTACTTTTTACAAGTCTTTGTATGATGATGTGTCTGCATTTTGACAAGGTTTGTATCAAACAATGAAGAATCACATGAAATATACTTGTCCACAAATCTTTCTATTTCAATGTTTGATAAATTTCCATATACAGGTGCATCTTTTACTCATAGCATGAAATGAACATGTTCATTGCCTTGGTTTTGAAATTCCTTGACAAAAATGTAGTCCAAGACTTGGCCAAAAACTTCATGGTTTTTGAGCCAAAATCTATGGTTGAAGTAATGACTGCAAAGTACTAGGTTCTTTCTGATTTCAAAGTCCACATCCCTATCTTCTATAGTTTCATTGCACTTGCTGTCTTGCTTAGTGGATATTTCTTGCAATGCTTTGCATAATAGCTCTCATAAGTGCTCAACACTTGTCAATGTCAAAAAGATAGTTAGAGGTCCCAATTGTCTTATCATTGCAAATATATTTTTCCTAGTGTTTTCTAAATAGTCTAGTGAAGTTCAAATACTCTTTAATTATATATAGCCCAATGGAGATCTCAATACTTTTTCAAGAGTTGCAGGACTACACACATCTTTTGCAAGTAGCCTTTTGTTAAATTTATGTGAACAGATTAAATGCACAGAAAAATAATTTGAAATCAGACAAAATAACAAAGCATATAC
>VDFB02324387.1:0-12123 GCA_007258455.2 Sequoia sempervirens | reverse complement strand
CAAATGTTTCTTTCAAAAGTGTGTAGATTCATTTCATGTTACACCCCACTCTATAGATATTGAATATATCTTGAGATGGTGGCTAGTTAGTAGGAATGTTTGTATATTTTGTCAATTCATTTCATGTACAATTTTAGTCTCATATCTTGTGACATCAGGGTCTTATATTCAACAAAATAAGATTCGTGGTGGGTTCATTCATAATCATTCTACTTCACCAATAGACTAAGAGTTCATTGAATTAAACCAACATATGTGTCTTCAATGGTGAGCTCATTTATAAGTTATTTAACTTCACCAATAGACTAAGTGTTTATTGACTTAAACTAGCATATGTATCTTTAATAAATCTATATAAAATATGTTGAGATATATCATTCTCGAGGTGTCTATTTCATTTTCATTTGTAAGTGAATCCTAAATCCAACTGTATTTGAACCCTAACCTAACCTTAACCCCAATTGAAACATAATTATAAATTAATCTTAACTCTGACCCTAACCCTAATTGAACTCAAACCCTAACTATGACCTAATTGTAACCCTAATTGAAACCTAATTGAACATTAGCATTAACCCTAACCATAAATCTAACAGTAACCATAACTATAATTGAACCCTAAACATAATTTGATCCTAATTAAGTGTTAACCCTAATTTGAAGTGAATCCTAACTCAAATTATAACCCTAACCTTATTTGAACTTTGATTGAACCTTGATTATAATTGAATCCTAACCATAAGCAATCCTTAACCCTAATCCTAACCTTAATCCCAAGCTTTATAGTAGAACCATAACCCTAATTAAAGTTTAATTGATCCCTACTCCTAACCCTAACTCTAATCAAAGCCTAAATGAACCATAAATTTAAATGAATCTTAGCCTTAACCCTAACCCTAGCCCTAAATGAATCCTAACCCTAACCCTAGTTCCTTTAGGTTCTTCTCACAAGATATGATAAGTTACAAGGTATATGGGATAATGAATAAGGTATGAAGAACACTCGTGGTGAGTGGAACTCTAAGTAATTTTTGGTTTATGTTATTTTAAGTTTCCTTTATTGTTG
The DNA here is from genome assembly GCA_007258455.2 of Sequoia sempervirens. Taxonomy (NCBI): domain Eukaryota; kingdom Viridiplantae; phylum Streptophyta; class Pinopsida; order Cupressales; family Cupressaceae; genus Sequoia; species Sequoia sempervirens. Next base: position 11,057 of record VDFB02324387.1, on the reverse strand, counting down.
AGCATTCTAATTTATATTGTTATGACAATTTTCACTCTCTTTTATAATGATGTTATGTGTTTGAGATGGAGCAACCATGTTGAGAGTAATTTCTTGTATTTGGTGTTATAATTTCTTGCCTTGTTGTTACACTTTTACAAAAGAACCTAAGAGTCAAATATTTGTACAAGACTTATGAAAGGCAATGTTTGCAATATTTATGTTGATGGGGGTATGCTTTGTTGCATTTTTTTTAAATATTGAAATTATAAATAAATAAATAAAATATTAAATTCATATAAAAGGATATTGATAATATGAGCTTTTGGATACTAAAATTCCTCTTGGTGAGCGATGTATGATCTATAACTAGGTTTCTTTCTAACAACTAGAGAATAGGTGTCATGTCATAGGTACACAACTCTATTGTATGGTTGATAGTAGTGGTAAAAGGGAATCTAAGGTTGAATATTTTTTCATGTTTACATTCCTCTCAAAACTATATGCAATTTAAGAAATGAAATCAATTTTAAAAGTCCATATGGGGAATTTATGGCTTTGAGAAGGTTGTTCTTGAGGCTTTTGTTAGAGTGCATAGTGCTTCCAAAGTTATGCAAGTGATTGTTGAAATTAGAAAGACATTTTTAAACCTTCAAAAGTTAATATTTGGGTTATTTTGGTTACTTATAATTGTGGCATAAAAATGTTATGTGGTAAAATAAGAATCATGCATGATATGCCAAAACACAATAGCAATGGTATAAAATATGACATTTCCATATTTTAAAAACACCCAAAAAAGAGTGGTTGTTTGTGTTTTATATTTTGGTTCTTTGTTTTCTTTTACTTTTAGATTTCCTTTGGGGATAAAGGAAAAGATAAAACATCTAATGACCCAAATAAGGAAGGATAAAAATAGGGATAGGAGAAGAGGGAGCTTTGGGAATTTTGAGAAAATATTGCATTCACATTTTTTGAGTTATGAGCTTGATGTGTGCATCATTTGAAGGTTGTTTCAAGTAGTTGGGTATGGTAGGGTTGGTTGAAGCATAGGTTATTTTTTTAAAACATTTAATCCAATTAGTTTCATAGAGTATTTTTAAGTAGGAGGATGCTCACATTGATTAGGCATCATATTAGCCTAGGAGAGGCCAAATGCTTGAGCATTGCACTACAAGTGGATTTTATTGTTGGGTTTCTTCCTATTCAATTTATATTGGTTAAAAATGTCATCCTTGCTCTCCCTTGTGTGTATATTGAGTGTTTATCACTTTCTTGTCCATTTGAATAAATGTGCTTAAGATTGAGAATATGAAGGAAACTCATTTAACTCCTAATTGGTTAAGTATTCATTATTTTGCAATGAATGCAACACATGGATTGAGAATGCAAGGAATTGCAAGTATGTTCAAATTTGCTAGGTTGGTTTCCATTTAAGGAATAGTCCATCATTTTTCTTATGTTTTATGTTGAATTTTAAATCATTGAGGTTGGTGCAATGTCATATTTAAGGAGATACTCATTGTTGATGAGAGTGTCATAGAGCATCCACCATTTTTTATGAATCAATAAGGATCTTCTCTTTTGGTCAAATCCATAGGATCTAATTTAATATTTTTTTAATAAGGATCAAAGAAAATAAATACCCATGAAAGAAAGAGGATCATATGGAAATGTTTAGAGACCCATTTTCTCATCGCACTTTTTTGTTTTGTATTTATTGGTGTATTTTTTGTGAGCTAAGTCTAGATAAGGTATTGTGGAATTAGTATTCAAGTCTAAATTTATTCTAACCAATATTTATGGATCAAACTATACATCACAAAGGATTCAACTAGGATATATTTCAATATTTAGGGTCATATGAGAGTAAATCTCTCAAAATAATACGAACCTCAAGGATTAATTTAAAGACGAAGAGAAATTTTGATGTAGGGAAAATCTATAAATATCACTATCACTACATCAAGGAGAGTGATCCTACTAAACTTCATTAGATAGGTTCACAATTTTTTTAGTGATAAAAACACTTCTAAAATCAATCGACTAAAGCCAGTTCTTTGGAATCTCAAGATTATTAATTTTGATTGTGGATTTTTTAAAAAAATTGAACAAATTTCCATTAAGCTTGGGGAAACAAGGGGAGATAATAATGAATTAAAATATGCAAGTATAATATTTCATTTTATTATCCAATATTCTATGTAGCTTTCATATGTATTGAATCTTTAGTGAAAAGTTGAAGGATCCAACTTTTGAGGAAGTGTATTATACTATAATCTAATTTCACACCTCCTTATAAACTTCAATAAGATATCCACCACTAATTAAGTTCACATAGTTAGATCTTGGTGAGACCATGAGCTAGAAGTCAAGCCTCGTACTAAATATCATTCCAAAAGGAATAAAAACTACATATATTATACGAAGAAGAATCATGGTGAGAAAGAATTTTGGACATGTATTAAGGATCTCTTGAGGAGCATGGTACAAAGATATATTCAAAGTAACTTTTTATCAAAACATACACTAGACTACAAGCCTAGTTTCATAAAATAAAATAAAATCTTTCATAACAAATACAATCTTTGAATGAGTGTCATGTCCCCGAATTGGAGGTATGGTGATTAATTAAATTAATTGATTAAGTTGTCCAAATTAATGATATTTCAAAATGATAGCTTAATTGATTATTTTAATTAAATATTAGATTAATTATTTATAAATTTATTCCAATAAATTAGTATCAAGAGGATGATTTTATATTTAATTGATTTAATAAAGTGGCTAAATAAAATATAAAATCATAAAGTCACTTAAATCTAGAAGCTTCTTGGAGGTGAAAGAAATTATTTATAAGGAGTTGATTGCAAGCCATTAGGAGGATGTCTTGGATTATTTATATTTCTCATACCTATGTGGTAAAAGTTGAGGCTTGCATTGCTCGAGCGTTTGAAGACTCTAGAGTACCAGGTTCGGTTGTGAAAGATCAACCCTAGTTGGAATTGTGGAGGAACTCATCCAGGGTTTCTACATTGTGCTTCATTAAAGAATTTATCTTGCAATAGATATTGTATTATTGCAAGGGTTTGGTAGGTGCAATAGTTGTATTATTTCCTAGTTGAATTGGTGTGATAGCTGGTTTATTATCACATCTCCATTATTGCAACAGTTGGATTATTGTTGTAATCACACTTGAGGAGGAACTTATTTGCAGAAGCTTGTTGCAAAATCATCTCAATTAAGGAGGAAGTCAATTTTTATAAGTTATTTCCAAATTTAATGGCCTTTGGCCAAATTTGGAAGAAAAAAAATCAATATTTGCAGACTTTGGTGAAGAGAACTTTTAGTTTGTGGAAAGCAAATTGCAGCTGGAAGCAATTCAATAAAAAAATAATTAGTAGATTTCAATATTAAAGAAATTTTTGGAATTCGGTTTTTGGAGATAATTGTAAGTTTGTTTTGAAGAATATTTTCCAGGTACAAGTAAGACAAATTAGAGTGTGCAGAAGAGACAAAAAATCGTCAGCACCATATTGGTCAAAAAGTAGCTGCTTAATCATCTACTTTGCATCGAGCTTCATTGAGGAGAATATCGAGCCCTTGAAGCTGACAAATATGCCGGTGTCACTGGAAATGTCCGATTTTATTTTGGGGATCGATTATTCTGACTCTAAGGTGTCAACTTCAGATATAGACAAAAAGATTATGGGAGTCAGTCCCTTCATTTGATTTCTACAGCTTTCTGGCATCAAAGAAAAGTAGTATCCATAGAGACGTTTTGACGCATTTTATCACCACTTAAGGCCCAGCAGGAAGCTGGAAGTCAAAATAAAGATAATATTAATTCCAATACCAAGGCATCACCCCATGTTTCAAATAAAGAGAGTCAAATGGAAGAGGGTGTGGTATATTATTAAGAAGAGTGTGTGCAAACTCAAGAAATCGGGATTGAAATGAAGAACATTCCATATATAATTTGGGCGCAAATTTGAGTCACTGACACCTGATCTTTAGAGGTTTTCCAACCTCTTTGAGGAATAACGACCTTGGTTGGGTAAGTGGGTGCTTCCTTTGGAGAAATTAAAAAGCATCTTGTCGTCCATTGTTGAGTCATGGTGAAGCCATCCAACAAGTTCATAATTCCATTGTTGTGCTCATCTTTCTTTAGAGTTGATTCAAGTGAATTATTGTATTCATAACAGCAGATCTGCATTAGCAATCTTTGCAATCACTGTTTATGTCTGAGATCTCCCAATTGACTAAGTTATATTGCTAAGTTTGTAGAGTTCATTGACAAAGATTGTAATCAGTTGAATCATTGCAATATTATATGAAGTTGAGAACTGTTTGACATATGACGTGCTGTAATTGATTATTGGCATGAGTTTCAGTCATACAATGGCATTGGAAAATCATAAATATGCTTGCATTGCATCCTATTTGCATATGCAGTTATCTGGGCATAGTTAGTTGAGTCTTTTATGTAATCCAAACAAAGCAAAAAATCAATTACCAAAAGAGAACACTTTGCAAACAAACTATTTGATCAAGTGTCCAAGAGCTAAAAATTGAAAACTTACATCAGAATTAGCAAGGGACATTGCAATGGTATTAGAGCCAAGAATTATGCTAGCGTGTTGGGTAGTAGACCTTTGTTTCAACTAATCAATTGCATATCATAATTTCAGATGGCTACTTCTAGCAATGTAGAGGAAGTTGTGTTGGAAGCATTTATTCAACATCAGGGAAAAATGATGAAAAGAATGGAATTATGGAATAAAGAATGGGAAAAAGGTTTGGGAAAGTTGAATGAAGATCAAGTTCGTGGGTGAAAAGCTAAAAATCGTACCTCAGATTAAAGCAACTCTTCTTAACATTTTAGAAGAGGTTGAAAGTTGTTTGTGTAAAGTTGGATAGGCACCTTCTCAAGGAATGTGTGAGGATATGGTCCCTTTGGTACACTCTTTGGGTAAGCTAAAACTTTTGCAACATCGATATGGGGAGGTTAGACTTGCAGTTGTCACTTGTATTAGTGAAATCATGAGGATTATAGCTTCACATGAACCTTATGAAAAAGGCAGGTTATGCAGTTGTTGCTTGAAAGCTTTCAAGGGATACATGACGTCAAAATCCCTACTTTCAATAAGAGGGTTAAGATTCTAGCAACGATGGAAAAGGTACGGCAATCTCTTGTCATATGTGATTATGATGGTCTTATCCTCCAGTTATTCGATCGCTTCGTGAAGACAAGTATGTTCACTATCTTGTCCCTACTCCTTGATAAACATGATGATGTTTGCACGCAGCTACAATCAGATTTGTTAGCCATTTGGAGAAGAGAACTGCATGTTTCATCTACAACATATGATTTTACAAGCAGATTGGTTGAGCAGAAATTTGACAAGTTCAAGGAACAATTGACTACAGGAGAGTTGATTTCATTTGGTTTACAAGTTCCATCTTCTCATTAGGAGGATAGCATGCCATCATCCAGTGATTCGATTGTGTGGGATGATGAACTCAAAGAAAAAACAAAGCCCTCTTGTGTTGTGACACCTAATCAAGGCATTGAGGATGTTTCTACTGATGGAATTAGTGTTGTCCTAATTCCAAATCAGAATGAGTGTTTGTAGGACTTAGTAAAAGATGGGTGCATCACTCTTGATCTTGAGAGGTACATAATTGAGTTGTCGATTGATTTCAGTCTATGGGTTGGAGATAGACATGTTGGCAATAGTATTCCAGCACCATCCTCTTGGGTATTACCTCCTACTTTGTTGATTTGTGGTTGTCCTCTTTTGTTGGTTTGGGTTTTGTCAGGTGATACTTTGAGGGAAGCAGTTGTTGGTATGGATAGGAGTGATTGGGATGGTCACTTTGGAGTTAGAGGATGGAGAGATGATGAGTTCTTCTCATCTTTGGGTAGCAGAGATACTTTTTGCTCCATCCTGGACTTGATTCACAGGTTACAGGACATTGTTTTGATTCATGTCAGTACCTTGTCAGATGCTAGTATATGTTTTTATGCACCTATGATTGGCATCATTCACATTTGCAGGAGACCACTTGGGGTGGATTGGTATGACAATGATACAGACACTTCAATCTTGGTTGCAGGTTCAGGCTTCATGGAAAATTTGAGCACCAAGCTCTGCATTGACAGTTTTGAGATTGACATTGGTCAATCTTTACAGAAGAAGATGATTTCTTGCATGTTGGATTCAGACATTGTTCCAACCTCTTTCCAGGAAGTAGATGGAATTCATGATGGTACTCTTCTCACTCCTGAGAGTGAGTCAGGACTCTTGCATTTTCTTTCTGGAAGACATCTTGATGGCATTGTTGCACGACCAACTCGTCCTATTTTGAGTTGTGAGTCTTCTTCTGATGATGACAGGGTAGGATGGATTACACTTGACTATTCATTGGCACAATCAAGGGAGTTTCATCACAGTTGCATCATGAGGTGTGCTCATCAGTTCTCTTTTAGCCCACATGTCCAAGATTTTATGATGACACAGAGAGATGGGTTGAATAAGAAGAGTTCGGATTCACTCTAGTATGACATCTTCAGAATACAGATGATGAGTCCAAGTTGTTCTCGCCAGAGGTTTAGCTCGATTGAACTCTAGGGGTTATCAGAGTGGCACAACAGAAGTCAACTGGACTTCCAGTTTATCCATGGGATCCAGGTACGATATATGAGGTGTATCAACATAGTACTTGGAGTTGGTGTGATGGAGTTGATGTACAAAGTTGGGATCCAGGCATTCCATTGTTGGTTGGTTGGTTTTATTGGTTGACAGAGTTTGACAACTTGTTGGGTTCCAGTTGCATATAAAGGTTATGGATTAACACATGTTGCAGGATCATTTGGGATCCGGGTGGTTGGTGGATAGGTGCAGATGATTCTCCATTCAGGCTTCAAGTGTTGTGGCAGTTGAGATGGTTTGGTAGTTGCAGATTGCTTGGGCAAGCAATCTTTGGGAAGGGAGGACTATCATGTCCCCGAATTGGAGGTATGCTAATTTAATTAAATTAATTAATTAAGTTGTCCAAATTAATGATATTTCAAAAGGATAGCTTAATTGGTTATTTTAATTAAATATTAGATTAATTATTTATAAAGTTATTCCAATAAATTAATATCAAGATGATGACTTTATATTTAATTGATTTAATAAAGTGACTAAATAAAATATAAAATCATAGTCACTTAAAGGAATAAAATAATATTTTATTCTAGAAGCTTCTTGGAGGTGAAAGCAATTCTTTATAAGGAGTTGATTGCAAGCCATTAGGAGGATGTCTTGGATTATTTTTATTTCTCATACCTACGTGGTAAAAGATGAGGCTTGCATTACTCGAAGGTTTGAAGACTCTAGAGTACCAGGTTCGGTTGTGAAAGATCAACCCTAGTTGAAATTGTGGAGGAACTCATCCAAGGTTTCTACGTTGTGTTTCATTGAAGAATTTATCTTGCAATAGTAGTTGTATTATTGCAAGGGTTTGACAAGTGCAATAGTTGTATTATTTCTCTAGTTGAATCGGTGTGATAGTTGGATTATTATCACATCTTCATCATTGCAGCAGCTGGATTATTGTTGCAATCACACTTGAGGAGGAACTTATTTGCAACAACTAAGGTATTGTTGCAAAATAATCTCAATTAAGGAGGAAGTCTATTTTTACAGATCATTGCCAAATTTAATGGCCTTTGGCCAAATTTGGAAAAAAAAAATCAATATTTACAGACTTTGGTGTTCAAGAACTTTCAGTTTGTGGAAACCGAATTGTAGCTGGAAGCAATTGGATAAAAAAAATAATTAGCAGATTTCAGTATTAAAGAAATTTGTGGAATTCGATTTTTGGAGATAATTGTAAATTTGTTTTGAAGACTATTTTCTGGGTACAAGAAAAATTAGAGTCTGCAAAATAGACAAAAAATCGTCAACACCATATTGGTCAAAAGAAGCTGCTTAATCATCTACTTTGGTATCGAGTTTATTGAGAAGAATATAAGGCCTTTGAAGCTGACAAAATATATGCTGGAATTCGCGCTTTAGAAAAGAAACGATTTTATTTGGGATCGATTATTATACTTAAGGCGTCAACTTCAGATACAAACAAAAAGATTAAGGAGTCATGCTTCATTTGCTTTCTGCGGCTTGTCATCAAAAGAAAGTAGTATCCATAGAGACATCTAATTTAATTGTTATCGCCACTTGTGTCCAAGAGAAGTCGAAGTCAAAATAAAGACGCGACCCTCACAATACTAAGGCATCAATTCTATGCTACGACCAAATAAAGAGTCAATGAAGAGGGCAGTATATTATTACGAAGAGTGTGTGCAGCTTCAAGGAATCAGGTTTGGAAATAAAGAATCTCATATAATCTGGGCACAGTTCTGAGTCACCGATTAATTTGATCTTGGAGGTTTTTCCCAACCTCTTGAGGAATAACGACCTTGGCGGGACAAGTGATGCCTTGTGGAGAAAATTGTGGCAGCTTGTCATCCATTGCTGAGTCATGGTGAAGGCGTCCAACAGGTTCATAATTCCATTGTTGTGCTTATCTTTCTTTTAGAGTTACATATAGTACGTCTGCATTAGCAATCTTTACAATTACTGTTTATGTCTGAAATCTCCCAATTGACTACGAGTTACATTGCTAAGTTTGTAGAGTTCATTGACCAAGATTGTAATCAGTTGAATCATTGCAATATTATATGAAGTTGAGAACTGTTTGACATAATGTCACCTTGTTGTAATTAATTATTGGCATGAGTTTCAGTCATACAATCGCATTTGAAAATTGTAAATATGCTTGCATTGCATCCAATTTGCATATGAAGTTATCTGGGCATAGTTAGTTGAGTCTTTTATGCAATCCAAACAAAGTAGAAAATCAATTACCATAAGAGAACACTTTGCAAACAAACTGTTTGACGGAATGTCCAAGAGCTTACATCAGAATTACCAAGGGACATTATAATGAGATTGTGCTTAAGAAATCAAATGGGTTTCATCCTCTAATCTCTAAATGGGTTTTTCTCCTTAGATTGATAGTTGAACATGAGGCTCACACCAAGACAAAAATTATATATAAAAAATGGAAGATCTCTCATAAGTCCAACAATATCCTCAATAAATAGCACCAATAGGGCATATATTTCAACACCCCATTTTACCTATCTTAAATAAAAAATAATATTTATAAACAATATTCTCTGCTCCAAATAGTCCCCTCTTGGTGAAGAATGCTAGCTTGAAACTCCTCATTAATGAGTTGTCAGAATATGTTATGATTAACATGTCAAGTATTTTGGGGGTTACAATAATCTTTTATAGAACCCACAGCTCATATGCACGAAACTGTTGCATTTATTATTATTTTATTGGTTGATTCTATTTCCCTAAATCATGACTCCTATTAAAAATATTTTTATATCCTTATCAGGAAAATACTTGGATAGAGCCCACATAGGATAATTAATTAGAATGGGACATTGCAACAAGTGATTGATGAGCCTCCACCTATTATGTCCATAAATGCACCTAATTGTTGTGCTTCTATATTGAAGTTTATTTTCTAAATCATATAAGAAATGGAGAGAGACATACTAGGACTTGTTCATAGATGAATTCATGTTGCAAGAGCATCTTGTGAATCAATAAAAAATAATTTCTTATTTTCTAATTTCCTTAGGTTAGTTTTGTGGAAATAGTTAACCATGGATTATCATGTGAGAAAGTTTGGATGTAACACAAGGCCAACAACATGTTTTAAAATTATTACAAATATTTACAATAAGGGTCACTCATGCAAATTGGAACACCCCACTTAGAGGGAATCAAGGGATTCTCCTTTAAATAAAAATTATGATAAATTTTCTTTATTTCCTATTTTCTAGGATGATAAATAGTTATAAGATGCTTTTTATTATTTCCCAATCTTCTCTCTAGATAGGCTTTGAGAAAATATTGATATTTCTAGAGACCAATTTTTCATTCTCATCTCTTATTGTAATCTCTATATGGGACTCAATTTGTGTGCTCCTTGTTGATGAATAATATATGTTATCTATTCATTCATCTTCTTTTCTATGACATTTGATATCATAGAGGGTCTTCATTTTTTATTATTGGAAGAAAGGACATATAAGGGTAAGTGCACAAAGTTGAGTCCACGAAATGTGGAAGTTTTTGCCTTAACCAAAAAATTGAAATCGGCTTTGAGGAAACAGGATCCCGTTCAGCTTCGGGATCCCGAGCTTGACACGAAATGGGATCCTGTTTCCCATAGGATCCTGAACCAATGGACAAGGCACGGGATCCCAATTGCCACGAAATGGGATCCTGATTTCAACAAATCGGGATCCCGTTTGGTAGAAATCGGGATCCCGTTTTATATTGCTATTTTTTTTTTTAAAAAAATAGAATTCACTGCACAGCGGACGAGACCCCAAGTACTGGCGACAGTGACCCCCACAATCAGCTATAGGTACTCGCCTACATGCCATTTTTTTGCATTTTTCTATTTTGAATTGAAATTTTGAAGAAAATAAGTGAATTTAGCATTTTTTTAAAAATTTATTTCATGTTTTAAGCATTTTTTTAACTGTTATAGTAGAAATGAATAATTGTAAAAATAGACGAAAAAATGCAATGAAACCTAAAGGTTTTTTCATAAAAATGAAAAAATGAACCTTGAATTGTGTTTTACAAACAAAATTTAACTTTTGAAACCTAAATTGTTTGATTAAACCAAAAAAAATTGAATTTGAAAACCCTAATTGAAACAAAACAAAAAAATTATGCATTTCAAAACCCTAGAAATCGAAATGAAATAAAAACATTGCATTTACAAACCCTAATCAAGCTTTTTGAAACCCTGAATTCAAATCAAACGGAAAAAATTGAATTTGAAAACCCTAGTTTGAATTGAAATGAAAAAATTGCATTAAAACCCTAATTGTTTAGAAATTGAAACCCTAAATTGAATTGGAACAAAAAAGTATTTAAAACCTAAATTAAAATCGAGACGAAATCATTTTGATTTTGAAAACTAGGTAA
>VDFB02324386.1:0-44976 GCA_007258455.2 Sequoia sempervirens | reverse complement strand
TTTAAATCTAGTAGTTTATTCATTTTTCTAAGGAGAATGATATAAGGTTGCTAACATTGAGTGTCAAGGTTTGTGTATATTAATCTTCAACAAATCAGATTTCGAGTATCTATGTGACGCCACCAAGGTGCGATCAAGGTATGTAAATTGATTTTATGAAGTATTAAATTAATTAAGAATATCTTATTTCAATTATTTATATCATATTGCAATGACATTGAAATGAGAAAATATATATATGCACAAAAGTCAATGGGAAGATGAGAGAATTCACAAGACCCTAGTCGTTCTACTTCACACTTGTGAAGCAACATGTGTTGTCGTTTTAATTTTGAGTTAAATATTACTTCATTGTGGGAACCAAATAAATTGAGTATTAAAGGTTATTGGTGGTTCTAGTTCTCCACTAAAATTGTAGGTTGTGTTTCCCTATGATTGAAGTTGAAGAGCAAATTGCTATCCGTCTACCATTCTGCAAACCATTTAGTAAGATTGAAAATAAATAGATAAAGAAAATAAATAGATAAAGGAAATAAGTGATGGTTGGTAAAAATAAAATTTGTAGTCTCTAACCGCAGTTTTTAGGGTTAGGGCTGAGATGGAGGTGAATATAAAAATTAATTTGAGCTTTGTTTGGGGCTGCCTGGGTTGTTTTCGGAAGAACGAAGCATGGTAAAAAGGAAGGGAAAACATGATGGAAGAAGGGATGCCACCTGCAGCTCTCCATGGGATCTTGCATTTTGGGAGGTAGGCCTTCCATGTTTGAAATTCTTAGTAAAATGCCGCTTATTTTCTTTGTGGTCAAACCTCTTAAGGAACTGTAAATCTGGTAGTTGTGGATTCCTTTAGCTTAAGAAAAATGCTCTTCATAAATCAACAAAATCCTACTTCATGTGCTGGTTCTTCCTACTGCATTGAGTCATGATGGGAGTTAATCATTTTCTGGGTGTGTATGCAGTTTACAATCTGGGTGTGTATATGAGTTTGGAAATCTATGAAAGTGACAATTTGGGGTCTTGTGGGTTCTCTTGGCTCGGGGGTTGGCTAGAGCCATTTTGGCTTAATGACGCCAAAAAGGAAGGGTGGAGAGTTTTATCCATCTCATTGACTGATTTTACTTATTTAATTATGCTGATGCAAACTGAAAATCACTGGAAATGGCTTGTTATTTTGGTTAAAGTCATAATTGACCTGTTTGGAAAAAAGTTACAGGTAACAGGGCAGTTGAGATCTCCTCATGGTAAGGATGTTACAATTTATTTATTTTTACTGGCTATGGTAGAAAAATAACTAGAGAAGAATAAAGTGAGAAGAGCAATGTATACTGTATGATAGCATTGTGTAACTATGGTTTTATCTGTTCTATCTATTTTTCAATTTAGTGACATTGTATACTCAGAACAGATTATATTTCCTTTCAAGAATAGCTACTATCCATTTCATTTGGCAGCCTGAGTAACTTTCAACCAAAATTAGTTTTGCAATACATGTTATTAGATCTGTGTTTTATGAATTCCTTTAAAATCTTGCATTACAGAATTTCTATCCATAGAAAACAAATAAATTTAACAAATTAATAACTTGTCTCTAGCTATTAAATTTTAGGGCCTTTGCAAAGGAACCTTCGCTCTTTAAACCCATCTATTCCTGTAAATCTGCATAAAGCGAATTAAATTAAATTCATAGAAATATGCAATAAGAGAAATAAATTGAGCTTTTAGAGAGAGACAAGGAGGATGAATGTTAAAATCTGCAACTGGAAAATAGAGACAAAATTAAAACAAAACCCTCATCAAATGCTGGTACTAACCATGCTGCCCCATATCTAATCATTTTGAATTCTTGCTAATGAGCATGCATTGCCAGCAATATACAGCAATATGTATTATAATATTAATTTTATTTGGGCAATAGAGCATCCACGACTGATCTCACAGATCCAGCCAACACCTGCTGAAACATAGAAAAAGTAAAGGAAAAAAAGGTAATATACAACAATATGTATTATAATATTAATTTTTTATTTGGGCATGACAATAAACTAATAATTCTCATGGTATTAGTGGTATATCAATTAAATTAAGGTAATATCATCGAATATAAGAATCAAAATAGGGTCCATATATAGCCCTTACCATAAGATTACTTCTAACACTCCTCCTAGCCAAATCATAAACCATCACTCTTGATTCCTTAAACCCACCAATTATGACAAAAGAAAGAAAAAATATTACAAATAAAAAGATCAAAATTAAATGTAAAAATATAATGAATCCAAAAATAAAAGTGGACACATGATGTTAATATAAATCCTAAAGAAAATTAGACGAATCAAATCCAACAATTAAAATCTAATAGTTAATAAAAGTATGGATCCATAAGAATAAAACATCTCACATATTAAATATTTTCACCTCGTTCAAAATGTTCATCAATACCCTAGAAAAATACATATACAAGTGTTGGTTCTAAACACAATCACAATAAAAAATCTAGACTCCATCATCCACCATCCCAAGTTTGGAAAATAAAAAATATTACATCCAAAATGAAAAATAATACATCAACATCTACCATTCCCATAACAATCCAACAACTCACATAAAATCTAAAAATCCTACCTCAAAAATCTATCAAACTCTATTAGAATCACTTTATCATAAGGAATATCATGGAACTCTATCATGATGTATATATTTGGATAAGACCAACTCTTATGTCAGTAAGAATCACAATAAAATCCATGGGTTGTATACTTGTGTCATGATCCTAATGAGAAAACTCCTATATACAAGTCACTATTGGAATATCATGACACCAACATCTACATCAACCATCAAATGGACTAAAATAGATAATGGTCATCTGAAGATCAATGTCATTTGAAAAGACCAAAAAAATAAATAAAAAATTCAAACTAGTAAAGAGAAAAATTTCACTTTGGTGAAAACCATTTCTATGGTGTCTTGGATTAATCATCATGATGAAAACATGACAAATTGACATGATTTTTTATCAAATAAAAAGAAGAAAATTAAGGAAAAATAATTCTTCTAATAGTGAAAACAATTTTTATGGTACTTTAGATAAGTATCATGATGAAAACCTAGGAAACAAGTGTCATACATGAGATCAATTATCTTTGTGTACCATTATACTCGGGAGAAATTATCTATCCTTCACAGAAATAATCCATAATATTTAATCACCCATCCATCAAAGCTCAATAGCAAGAACTAACTAGCATAAGATATATCCCTAATCCTTGATGCCTATCCATTGATAATATTCATTCTAGCCTTAAGAAGGGAAACCAATATTCCATCCAAAGCCTTCCTCAAAACCAATCTATATCCAAAATACCTATATACAATTTATCCCTCAAATCCTCATCCCTGTCTCCAATCAAAGAACCCACTAGTATAAACTCACCCATCAATCTTAATTTCATATCTATTGATCCTTCCCTTAAAAAATAATCCTAGACTATACCTTAATCCAAGGCAAGTATTCTATGGCTAGGTATATCCTATTCATTTGAGGAAATCTTCCCCCAAACTATAAATTCAAACAACCACCTATTGGTTGCCCTTCCCTTTCCTTTGGCAAGGGAAAATTATTCTTCACCCCAAGCCTCCCTCAATACCAAAAAATCTCCCAAGTCCCTATCTCCAATATATCCTAAATCCTCATTTTTATCGCCAATCCAATAAAACCTTGTAGGTTCCACCTCCTATCCTAATACTACATCCTCTAAAGTATTACAATCCAATCCATCCCAATATAAAAAAATATCCAATGAAAACAAATTATGGGAATTTCTTAGAGGACCAATAACAAAGGACCTTAATATCCAATGCCCAAATATAAATTTATGTCATCCCATCACACCGCTAATCCTAAACCATCTAAAAATCTCTCACCATCATACACTTCATCATCTATCAATCCCACTCAAGGAATTATTATTCAAAATCTATTCTTTTCATGCCAACATTTTAAGTTGTTCAAACAATCCGCTATCCTTATCCAAACTCACATCCCATTGTTTGATCCATTGGATCTAAGTCAAGAGTGACATGCAAAACATGAAAAAATAAGATCCAACATGAATCATGATCATGTTACTAAGAAAATACCCATAAGTGATGATGACATCAAATTTAATCAAATATTTGACCAATATCCTATCTTTAATCTTGAAATCCAAGCTTATTTAATATTTAATCAAGATCCCATTGATGATTATGAAATCCATTATAATCTAATGTTTAATCAATATCCTATATATGATCATGACATTCAAGATGTTTCAATATTTATTCAAGATCCTATTATTAATAAATAAATACAAGATGATCCTCTCATCTACTCTTGTCCCATCCATGATCACAAAATTAATTTGATACCATCTATGTTCCAATGACCTCCATTTTCTAAGATGAGACAGTTGGAAAAATAGATAGTAAAAAAATGGCATGGATCACATAAAACATGTTGATAAATAATCTACTATGGATCACTTTGACATTCCAAATGATAAAATGAAAATAAACATGACCAAGGATAAAGCTAAAGTATCCTATGAACTAGGATCATCTACTTTTATTACTTCAACAACACAAAGATGGGTTATCGTATTGCTTCTAAAACAAAAAATACACCATTAAAAAAATATACTAAAGTATGTAGTATCAAGGAAAGGGATTAGGCTTGCATGAACAAGGAATTTTACAACTAGTACACTTTTGTGCAAATCCTAGATTTCAAGTTCTCAACTATTCTTCAACTAAAAAGTCTAATGATGTTAGTGGTACATCAATTATACTAGGGCAATATCATTCAATGCAAGCATCAAAATATGGGTCACGTATATTCTTTACCATAAGGTTTCTTCCAACACTCCTCCCAACAAAACCATAAAAAATCTCTCCCAATTCCTTAAACCCACCAATTGTGACCAAAAAATATCAAATTCAAAATTTCAAAATATAATGAATGTAAAAATCAAAGTGGACACATGAATTCAAAATAAATCATAAAGAAAAATGGACCAAGCGAATCCAAGAATTCAAATCTAATAGTTAATAAAAGTATGAAGCCACAAAAAAAATATCTCACATATAAAATGTGTCAACCCCCTTTCAAATGGTCATCAATCCCCCATACAAATTCATATGCAAGTTTTGGTTCTAAACACATTCACAATCCAAAATATAAACTTCATCATCCACCATCCGAGGTTTGGAAAATAAAAATATTACATCCAAAATGCAAAACAATCCATCAACATCTACCATCCCCCATAATAATTCAACATCTCAGTTAAAATCCAAAAATACTACCTCAAAAATCTATCACACCCTAGTTTAAAAACTTTATCATAACCTGGACTCTCATTGAATTTTATCTCAATGTGCATATTTGGATAAGGCCAACTCTTATGTCAACAAGGATCACAATAAAATCCATGGGTTGTATAAAAGTGTCATGATCCTAACAAGACAACTCCTCTATACAAGTCACTATTAACATGTAATGACACCAACATCTACATCAACACCATCAAATTGAATAAAATAGTTAATGATTACCCAAATATTAATGTCATTTGAAAATACCAAAAAAAAATCAAAATAGTAAAGAGAATTTTTTTCCTTTGGTGAAAACCACTTCTATGGTGTCTTGGGGTAAGAATCATAATGAAAATGTGACAAACCAACATAATGTTTAACAAATAAAAATAAATAAAAGAAATAATTAAATAGAAATAATTCTTTTAATAGTGAAAGCCATTCTTATGGCACCTTGGATAAGTACCACGATGAAAACCTAGGAAAAAAGTTTCATGCATAAGATCAATTATATTTGTGTGACATTATACTTTAGGTCAAGTTCTCTCATTTATCATACCCTTTGTCATGATATTGTCATCTACTCATCCCACATCATTTCCATCCATCATCCCTACCCACCTTGATCTTGACAAAAACTAGGGCACAAACTTAACAAATCCTTTTACAAACTCTTGACATGTCCATCATTTGGTCACAAACTATCAAATGTCGTGGAATTTCCTATATTACACTATCCAACTTCGTATCATAGAGAAAACATAATATTCCTATGTTACATTGTCCTTGGATATCTTATCCTATATCTTTCATCCAATAATCCTCATGTCTCCTATCCACCACCTAATCATCCTCCCATACTAGACTTGGTTCTCCCTTGTCATCAATTTCAAGCCTCCAATCCAATCCAAATATCCAAACATCCCTCCACAATCTATCAAATCCAAAAAGTAGCTCATCCAAATGCAATAATCCTAATCCATGCAATTTAGCTATACAATCTAGTGCATCATCCAAAATATCCATTGTTTAAATTGTTCCTAGTCTAGCTACAAACCTTGATACATTTTATTCACAATATCACCATCAGGATATGTCTTTCTGAATCCTCACATCATTTTTGGTATGTGTCCTTCCCACATCAACAATATCATAATCATCATCAATCAATCAATCCATTTTTAGCATGACTAGGGATAAGATCATTTTTTCTTTGAATTACTGTGCATGCTTGCTTTCTTTCTTGTGTGTTCATTTATTTGCATATATCATGCTCCTTGTAGTATATTTCTATAACAATATCATGGTATTTCATATCATGGCCTTTGATGGAATATACTTGGAGGCGGTCTTTTCTTCTAGTTCAGTGCATACATTGGATACATTATCACCTTGGTCTTATATATCCTAGTGTGTAACATTCATTTCTATATTAAATAAAGGTTGCTAAACTCAAAGTCAACATAACACTTCATCATTTCATCCATAACATCTTTCTTTATTCCATCTTTTATCTTTTTCTTCTTTTATTTTCTATCTACCATATAATATTTTCCACACATATCTTCTTTCAAGAGCTCACCATGCCATTTTTACGCAAGTAATCTCTTGAGGGGGCATCAATAATTTCAATTTATAAATTGTCATTTCTTAATCAACTAGGGAAAATCTATCATTTTCTTCATCTCTTCTATTTTTTTCTTCTCAACTACTTTTTTGTTTCTTTGAGCATTATAGATCAAAGAGGGAAAAAATGTAGACACAAATAATTCCTCTAATAATTGCTACTCATTCTATTAACATCATTAATTACTATTATTGCTATTATCACATTTATTACCATTATAATGATTTAATTGAATAGTAATCTATTATTTAATTAATGTGGGTTAATTATCCATTCAAATAAATTAATAAATCACAACCTAAAGAGATAGTGAATGAATAATGAAGGAAATCAAGAACATTTTTGAAAGCAGACACACCCATGATGATAAATTAGTGGGGCTCTTTCTAAGAAATGATATCCTCATACTTGGGAGGAAATGGTGGGGTAAGCTTGTAGTAAATGCTTAAGCTCAAAAAATATGGAAGTCTATAGCCCTCAATGCCATCAAAGCCTTTAATAAACAACCAAATAGTGGAATTTTGAGAGGGATTTTGGACATCCCTATAGTAAGGAGAAGTGAAAATTTAAAACAAGCAACAACATTATTGAGGAATGGAATAACAAGGAACACAATGAAAGTATTTGATTTCTTCTTGGAAACTTACCCCAACATTCTAGCTTTAGGATAGATTGAAAGAGTTGATGAGGTTATGGATGGTCTTGCAGCCATCATCCATCTTAGCTCACTAATGTGATGCAATTAGAATATAGATATCTAAAAGATCTTAAATGTAAACTTTGTGTTTATCAATATACGAACAATGCCCCCTTGGTAGCACCTTATTGATTAAAAATAATAATTAATTACCATTACCATTACCATTATTATCACATTTATTACCATTATAATAATTGAATTAAACAATAATCTATTATTTAATTAATAAGTTAATTATCCATTCAAATAAATTAATAAATCATATTATTATCTTATTATTAATTATCATCATTCTTCATTATTATTGATTGATCAATTAATTAAATAATTATTTATTGTTTAATTAATATTAATTAATATCCATTTTAAATAAATAAATAAAATCCATAATTATCCTCTCATATCTTCTCCAATTTATGCATTCATCAATTTAGCAACTTCCTCATTGTTAAGTCCATTAAAATATTTAATAAATCCATAATATCTTCTCACAAGTTAATTGTTTCTTCAAATTAGAAACTTCTTCCTCTTATTTATCTATTTATTAAATTAAATAAATTTATTAGTATCCTCCTAGGAGTTCAAAATGGAATTTTTTCTATTGTCAATTGAGTTAACTCCACAACCTATCTAGTTAACTAAAGTCTTTGATCCCCATCCATCTATTTTATTTTTCAAAAAATTATATAAATGTCATCATTGTTTCATCGGATAAAAAAAATCTCAAGTATTTATGAAAGTCTATTATATCAAAATCCATTCTCATTAAATATAGTGTTATGCTACTAAGTCACATCCACATCCATTAATGAGCAAGTCTCTATAGCAAGCTTGACCTTGAGGTTTGTATTGAAATCAGTAAATAGGACTTGATTTGTTTATATTCGTTTATTTGTGTTTTCAACTCTTTATTTTCATGTTTTTCAATTTCCTTGTATACACCAAGAAGTATAATGCTTTTGGGCTATATTGGTTTGAGATAGTCTCTTCAAATCCTTAAGACCAAAAAATTACCGAATTTCTTTCCTAGGTGTTCTCTCAAACCATGAGACCTAGGAATGACTCATTTACATGTATAGGTGGATCTTAGATCCACCTATGAATACCTACCTGAATTTTGTCTAATGCAAATTCCCTTTATTTCTTGCCATCGTTGTGAAACACAAGAAAACATACTAGGTCAAATTGAACCAATAAAGAGAAACTCCAAACATTGTTGATACATTAAAAATCTAAATGCAAATAGTTCACATCACACAACCCTTCTCATATCTTTGGAATCAATTATTTTTCATACAGATTTCATCAATGGATAAATAAACACATGGTCCAATCATAGGGAGAATGTACAACAATTTTATTCAAAAAATTATCATACAAACAAATAAAAGAGAAGAAAATTTTGAAAAATGCTTTGAGTGCATTATTTATTGATCTAAGATAAAATGGGCCCAAACATGCAAGTTGCAAGATATTACTTATCCATTGGTTCCAACACCAAGGAATAAGGGATAATTTTGTTGTCAATGAGATTCTAAATTATTTTGATATGCATATTTTCCAAGGTAGAGGTAAATGATTTCTACAAGATAAAGAGGGGTATCATCTTGCCCAGGACTAGATAGTAAGACACCTAGCTAAGATAGATATTCATCTTCTAACAATATCTTCTATTCTGAAGAATATTGTTGAAGTAGAGACTTTACAGTCTATCAATTCCCTCACATTAACCTTATTACATCATAACAATTATTTTGAACAAGGTGATGAGGGTGAGAATCCTAGGTGTTAATGATCAACTCAAATTTATCATAGCTATGGATTTGTCCATGATTATGGGTATGAGAATGAATAGGATGCACATATTGGAGACAATAATCCATGGTTTTAGAAGTATGATGTTTTAAGGCTAGGACCAAGATGCATCCATATTTGAAAATATGGTGTTGATTGACAAGTTTTCAAATAACACATTGACATTGATAGACATGTAATTTTTAATAAGGCTATGAAATTTATTCTATCCTTTTGAAATATAAGATTAACTATATTAATCTATTATGAATTTATAAATTAATGTGTGTGTGTGTAATTTATGGTACCGTCCGAGAGTTCATCCTATTTCTACAATCCCTTCAATTCCTAATTGTGTAGCCATGTCAAGTCCACATGTATATAATTTATAAAAACATAATGTGGCAATCTTATCATTCACATTTTATGATGAATAGATGGATTTTGGACCTTCAACATCAACAACCATTGATGGTAGTTGTCATATGTGCTAAGATGGCCATTACTAGAATTGAGCTCTCCAAACTACTTCTACATTCAATAGTTGCAATAGTTAACAATCCTATAATTAGTTTTTGAACTATCACCCACCTTTAATGACACAACTTAAGACAATAGAAATTGTAAAATTTGAATCCCTACACAAAAATTGGGCATAATAGAATAGTCAATATAAAGTAAATATAATCATCTCATAGAATAAAGTAATAGAAGCCAAAATATTGTCATGACAATGACAATGTGATGCCAAGCCTTTTAGAAGAACCTTAAGATCACACATGCATTGTATCCTTCTACTTAACACAATTAATTCAAAAGACTCAAAAGAATGTTTAAACACATAGTGGCAGCTCTTAAAGCCTACACATAATTTTACCAACATACATACATCAAAATTATGTTGTTCAAGTCATCAACACAGTCCTAATACATTTCTTGTACCTTGTTGCCACTTACAGGTAACTTACAACTAGTAGCCCTTCCCAGACACATTTTTTGACATAAATTTATGCATACATCTGATAATAGAGGTATTAGACATGTTTTATACACCCATTAATTATTTTTATAACATATGAAAAAATGAATCATGACTCCTTTGTACGGACATGGTCAAACAGGGCTATTTACAGTCAAATTAGGCCTCTTTTTAGGCCTGTTTTGGAACAGTAGAGGGAAAATGATTGAATCAAGACCTGAAACTTGGAGTGAAGATAAAATTAGGAATTTCAAGCATGCCTCTAATATCTCATGTCATTTGGAAACATAAAACTCAAGAAATCACATATTTATAGTGTTGTTGCCACCTAAAATACTTGGAAACAAGGGTGTACTAGAGCAGGCCCTTGCACTTATGAGGGAACTTGAAATTTTATACATGATGTTGTACCTTTAAGACAATAAAGATTCCAAAATTCAAAGGAATTTGGATCATCACAACCCAAGTTATGGCTAGGCCCTACTTTGAGGCCAAAAACATAAAAAAAAATAGGCCTAAAAACCTCAATTTTAACTTTCAAGACCCGAAATAAATTTTCTACGGCTTATTTTTACCTATTGGAGGTGTTTGTATAGTCACATTTGTCAAATTATGGCTCCATCTTGTTGTTGTTAACTTCTTGCTTGTTGCCCTTGTTATGACAGTTTTGACAATCATGAACAAAATGTGATCAAAACCACTTCAAAACCTTGAAATCCATATACCAACTCCTTGTTATTGATAGAAATGCTTATACATATATATCTTCATGGATTTACATTGGAAAAAGGTTTTTTTATCAAATTTAGACCATAAAATATTCCCTCTTCAAGGCTCTCAACTACCTCTAAGAAAGGCTCAACAATATGCTAAGAAAGAATATCAATTGGGCACCTTTCTAATACACCTATCTAACTCTATTTCTTCTGTATTTTCATTATGACAAGACTTTATGACCTCATTTACTTCCTAACTACCCCAAACTTGACCTTTGCATACATTTACAAGGCCTTATTTACTTCCTCTATGCTATTTACCCAATTCCAAATTTGAGCTACATACAAATGGAGGAAAACACTTTTAAGACACACCTATAAACCTATTTGCCATGAAAACATGACTACCTTACCCCTAGCTAATTATGATGCTCCTGCATCACAATGCAAAGGCCATGAT
This sequence comes from Sequoia sempervirens, assembly GCA_007258455.2. Classification (NCBI taxonomy): domain Eukaryota; kingdom Viridiplantae; phylum Streptophyta; class Pinopsida; order Cupressales; family Cupressaceae; genus Sequoia; species Sequoia sempervirens. Next base: position 33,346 of record VDFB02324386.1, on the reverse strand, counting down.
AAGGTTCCAAGTGAGGTCCCAATACAAAATGGTTCAAGGATATCAAGTGCCATAATAATATATGGCATCATCCTAGATGAAACACAACATGCATCAACAAGACCATATAAAATTTCTTTGAATATCGGAAGACACAATACAATAGGTATAAACTTGATTTCACCATGATCAATACCAAGCATACTTAAGACAGTGGGAACAGTTTATTTTTTAGATCATCATATGGAAATATACACACAATGATTTTAGTAGTATTAATATTCTTCACCTTCTAATTTCATTTACCCTATGGTGCAATTGCATATTCTTGAATTGGTCTAATTTATGGTCAATATAATGTTTGCACTTGTCATTTATATTAATTATGACCTTAATATTTATTAATATGTGACTTCACATTTCCACAATAGATTTGCATATCAACACTTATACTTGAAACTAACTTGAATGGATCATACAACTTGCTATCCAAAATTGATAACTGAACAAAAGGGAAAATAGTCAAATCTCTAGCATTAGTGAATCACTATATCTAGTAGTCAATCAACATACTCAATAAATCACCAAGAGTTATCAACCTTTATGATTGATGATCCCACTAAAGGTTCAATCCACTCCCTAGGTGAAGAATCTAAAATTAATCACCATGTTAGTAAAAATGTTTGACTATAGATGAATATATAGTGAAGACAACCATTTATTATGTTATGTCAATACACAATTATCCAAGTGAGAATTCTATAGGTGTATAGACCTTAGAGAGAGAACATACAAGAGGATAATTTTGTGAGGATTCAACACCTATTTCCTATTTTCCTTTCAACACAACTAAAACAATATACTAATTTTTACATCTCAAATCATGTGTGGTGTTTCTATATCCCAATGAATATATTACATATTTTATTTATGAGTGAGAGTCATTATGTACCCATGTTTGTCAAACCATTCCGCATAATTCATAACTAGATGGGGGTGGAGAGAAATTTTCGATTGTCCAACATCCAACACCTAGCATAAGACTAATCTTAAGCATGAGGACTAATTTGAGGCATGAGAAGAGCATTAGCTTGATAGTTACATATTCTTAAGATAAGGAGGTAGTCCAAAAATTTAGTTAGGCATCAATCGCTAATCTTACCATGGTCTTCCCTATAAATCTAAAAAATTCCCTACAATAATAATCCAAAAGGTTGATATTTAGAGATCAATGCTATGTGAAAGATGAATATCCTTAGCTCAAGGAATGGCGTTGAAGATATTCATATTTAGGCATTGGAATATGTTAACCCCTATCTTTTTTCCTTTATTTTGATTTTCTTTCATGAGTGTTGTGGGCATTGAAAACTCCAATGCCAATGATGACTTAGCATTTATAGAATCACAAGTTCTTAATCCCCTATAGCTATTCTTGTATAAAAAACTTAGATGCTTCCAAATAGGGATATTTTTGGCTCTTAGAGTTGCTATAAAGTCATTGGTGAATGAAATTGTGAGGGAATAAATATGACCTTGTTAAACCACAATGTAAACACACCCATAGAACCACCTATCTAAAGGACTAACAATGGGGGACTGTCATATAAACATTACCTCAACAATGAAGATTATTTGTTTGTTGTGTAGTTGATTTCTCAGAAGATGGAAGTCCATAAAATATTCATAGGCTCTAGTTGTAGCACAAGAAAGGAGGATGTTGGCAACAATCGTGAAACTTGTCTTTACACTTACCAGTGGCATTTGCTTCAAAGTTCCTAAAGCCTTTTTAATGAGTCCATTTTGTGCATATTTTTCCTTCCTTTGATGTTGAACTTTCTTCAAAGGAGAGTATCATCCCTCCTTTGCATTTCCCTTCCTCCCTCTTTTGTCATCTCCTAATATTCTTTATCCTTTTCACTTGATTGAAGTCCATTAAATGTTTGAAAGCTCTAATGGTGGCCTAGGTAGGAGGACACAATCAAGGTTGTGTAGTCTAGTTTTTCTACACTTGCCAATTGAGTTTTTCTTGAAATCTTCTAAATCCTTTTCAACAAATTTATTTCATGCATATCCTCCCCTCATGGTATACCATGAGATCATATTTCTCTACCCCCCTTTTCATCTAACCTTCACATGCTCTCCCTACTCCCATACTTCTGCACATATGTCTACTAGGGCAATCACAATGACTCCCTTGTTCCTCTCACTCTCATTTGTACCTTGAAGACCTCGTAAATGAGGATAAGGTGACACTATGGTCAATAAAGGCATGGTATCTTTTTCTTACCCTATTGTGGCACTCGTACCTATGCATTACACTTTGTCCTCCTTTTGTCTTATTTCATTTTTTTAAAGCATTTTATTTATTTATTTTTCTCATAGTTATCAATTGTGGAACTGGTTGATGTAGGGGATGTGACACAAAGGATGACCTTCTTCATCATTACTAGATTTTTATTTTATTTCACAGATGATAATGAGATTATAGGTAGATACCAACATAACATGTGTGCATATCTTGAAAACTTGTTGTGTGATGTTCCTCATATTGAGTTAAATGAGAATGTTAATGATCATGAAAACTATCTGTTTACGACTAAATTAAATAAATATATTATTTATTATAAAAACCATCTTTAAAAATAAAAATTATATAATAAAATTTAATAAATTATATATAATAAATAATAATAATAATAATAATAATATAAATTAATAAACTGTATCATATAATAAAAATTATCAAATTTTTAATTTAAAAAAAACAATACTAAACTATTTTTTTTTTTGGGGTAATATATTGAAAATTAAGTAAGTGTTTAAATAAAAGATGATATTAAAATGTTAGAAAGAAAATGTGTTTGTTTGTTTGTTTTTTTTGTTTATCCAGGCTTGAAGGTTCAGGGGAGTGTGGCCCAACGGCTCTGAAACGACAGCCTGGAGGGAATGACTTGCTCTTAGCTGTTATTACCGTTAAAAAAAGCATGGCTTACTCTTGGCTATTATTACCGTTTAAAAAAGCATGGTTTGCTGGTTTAGGTTTATTAGTGGAGCAGAGCAGTTTAGGTTTATTTCATCTGTCTGTCTCCTCGCCTATCACTTCCTGCGGATTGGTGATCTCCTCAAAAATAATTCTGTCATCACAAAGGAATTCTCGATCAAGTGCAATATTGCAAAGAATCGAGTCACTCAGAGAGGAAGTAGGCGTAGCTCTGATGTTATGCCCATTGTGAAAATGAGGAGAAGAAGTGCAGATTGGCAGGATAAATCCGGTGAATTATTGAAGAAGCATGCATGAAGGATAAATCTGGTGCTTCACAAATTTCTTTAAAATTGAGTTGAAGAATTAGTTTACACAAGCTTGATTTTCCAAGCCTTCATTGAATAGACGAATTCTCAATTGAGCTCTGTGATATTTGGCATTGGAGCAGAAGATTTGAACTGCATTACATTTTGCGATTAGGTAAGTAATGTTCATTTATCAAGAGTTTAAATCCATGTTCTCTCTTCTGAAAAGATTTTAATTGAAACAGTTCTTTAATGACTTTGTGAATTCCTTTGAATCCTCCATAACATTAGACATACTAAGGAAAAGAAAGAAATCAGTAATAAGATTCCATTGCTGACTAACGATCTGGGTATTTTGCAAGTTACTGTTCTGTTTTGACTTCCTTTCTATTTTTGTTTGGCATGGCCATGCCTCCTCTGTTTTTCTTTTGCTTGTGAGTTATATTTTTATATGTTTGGTTACGTGTTTTTCTTTTGTTTTCTTATATCTTATGTGTAGATTTTTATTTTGAAAGTTTTATTGGTTTTGCATGTCTTTTTCTGTGGGTGATAATTTTCATGGAGAGTGAAAATAATTTAGATTACTTGCTTAGTCTAGTAACCGGGTTCAAGAAGTTCTTACATATTGTGAACAGTATTTTTCTGTTAAAAAAGAGATAGAAATTTGATAGAAATTAGAAACTCCCCAACATCCACTTCTATATGCAACCATTGTTGATAGTATATTGCAAATAAAAACCAACATTCTCAGCATTACATTACTAGTTACTATATATTTGCAATTACAGAGTATACAGTTACAACAGGTCTTGTTTAGCATAATAGTAGTTCAATTATAATCACTCTAATGGAGCTATAACTATTTTATAGTGAGAAATTGATTTCATGAGACAAAACTCCATTCAATCAGAAGGATGATTGCTCAAAAGCAGTGATTATACCCTACATGTTTCATGCCAGAAGCGACATCCCTATAAGTATTGCACATTGACTGCAAAATAGGTTTGATTGCATCAAGGCAGTCACACCTCATGGTTCATAGTAAAGATAACCAGAGAATCTGTCAGTCATAGAGCCATAATTAGTAATTACAAACTAAGTTTCTAGATATCTTGAAATGGGTTTTATTGCTTTTCTTGCTTTGTCTTTCATGATGTGTACTGCCTCTTTCTCTGCCTTTGCTGCCCTTAGCACATCTTGCAGTTCTACTTCTAGAAAAGCCTTGTTGGCCTTTGCCTGCTTCTGCTTCCAACCTCATCGTCTAGAAGTTATTGTTCTGTCATAAAATTTGTTGAGTGGTGAGATACCTGAGAGTCTGCAGAGATTGTATGTTCTTCAATTGGATAATAATAGGCTTAATGGTACTATTCCTGCTTTTAATAGTCTGCCATGAAGGTATTCAATGTGTCTGATAATGAGTTCAGTGGTTCAATACCCAGTACCGCAGCTTTATTTGTTTGGAATGCTTCTTTCTTAAGAAATCCAAGGCTCTTGGAAGCCCATTGGGCAAGCCCTGTCATATAGTTTTAGCACCTCCTTCACAGGCTTCTTTGTTTTTATAAACTCTACAATATAAGAAGATTAAGAGGTAGGCAGCATGTACGCAGCACCAAGAAGAGCTCTACATTCTGCTAGGTTTCCATGCCTTTTGCTTTCTTGGTACACGGTTTTTTAAGCCCTTGGTTAGGGAAGTAATTACAGCAGGATATAGGGTTTCACAATCCTATTATATAGTTAGCCCGTAAGCTTATGCCAAATTGGGTCCCTGTATATAAAAAGTCTCCCTGCCATTTAAATTTACGCTGCCATAAACCGCCTCCATTTGTTGGCTCTTCCTGTTGCACTCTTGGTAATATTTGTTAAATGCTTTCAATGTTTGCCTACCTCCTATGCCCACCTCTACTTAAGTACTCTTCATATCTTTTTCTGCTACACCTGAAATTATATGCATTATCAGTAGGGAAAGGGAAATGGATATAACAGACCATGCTTGATGCAGATGCAGTGAAAGCTTGATTGAGTAGCCGAAGTCAAATTCACTTCAGTGATTTCTGTTTTAATTTTGTTTTGGTTTTCTTTCTATTTTCAGATTTTATGTTTGGATTTTTGCCTTTTTTCTTCAATATGATGGCACAAGAACAAGTCATCCAATGCTGAAAGAAATTGCAGATTGATTTCTGATAGAAACCATCATCTCCAAATTCCAGTCTCTCTCTCTATACTTGCAGTCGATCTTAGTGACCTCCACACAGTCAGGAGGATGCCTTTTTTCAAATAGACTTGAAATTGTAGTGATTCCTTAAACTAAATTGTCTGATTTGAGTTAAGTCACTCGCCACATATCCTTGGTATAAATCCCTATTCCTTCCTCGATGCAGAGATATTTTACACAGTGAAATGAAATTTGTATCTAATTGGTGGTACTTTCTTTTTTCTTGAGCTTATTTTGTGAAGACTTAATTGACAAAATTATTGGGTTAGTGTTGAGCATATATGAACCATTGTCCCTGTCAGAAAGATGGTTGCCAGAGCCAATTTTACATAGAGTGCATAGTTAATAGAGATAGAATCATCTACATATGTTAAACTTCTTACAATCTTCTTATTGAACCATATATATTGTTCAACAATTTTTGTAATACGATCACGGGCCATATGAAAAATTCCTCATTTTTGCATACATTCCTAACAGTCATCCTTGTTTGAAAGCCAGGAAGGCTTGCTCAATGAATCCTTTCAATTTTTTTATAGAAGATTTGAACTGCAATAGTTTCTCCAAAGTGGATTGTAGTTCAAATTCAGTCAAACACAACTGGCAACCCAAGGAAAAGGGGAAAAAATAGCATACGTAATTTTTTGATCTGCAAGCGAAATATGACATTTGGAAAAGTAAGTAGATTATGAGGCTTTTTGTTCAGCTTCATTCAAAATGAAATGGGTTTTGTTTTGTGTTGTGTAGGTAGTTTGGGAAGGGTAGAAAGCTAATTACAGATGGAATGGGATTGTGAGGTACTTCATAGAATACCTGTTTTTGGGGTTACAAAAATTCAATTTTCAGTTTCACAGTACTTAGATCAATTGTGACCTATTTAACATCCATGAATACCTTGTAATGAATTTGTGTGCAGGGAAAACATTCAAGACCTTTGATCAAGTATTCCTGTGGAACAGAGGAAGTCATAACCCAATAAATATTCATGTGGTTCCAGGAGAGGAGCCGCATACTGATCAAGTATGCAGATCTGCTTCAACAACATTCCGATCAGCTTGGAACACTGGAAACATGAGACACTGGAAAATCTCTGCATCCTATTCATTACTACAGTCATATATCTTTTCCATGTTGTAAAGTGACATCTAGAATTTCTGAATTGTTATTGCAGTCAAATGCAAAGCAAACTTTAATTTTAGTGTTGCAGTTGCTGAAATCAGTCAACTAATATGTAAATTAATATGTAAATAGTTTTGTTGTTTAATACAAAAAAAATTATTTGGGAGGGGTTGAATTGACCCCCTCCCCAAGGCTGAAAAGAATGGTCACTGGTCATAACCATTCTTTTCAGTCTAGTGTCTCTGTGTTGATTTTTTAGATTATCTTTTATTACAGAAAGTTTTAATTTTTTTAATTTTTAATTTATTTTTTTATCATATTTAATGATTTGACATTTTTGGTGTAGTGTGATTAATTGAGTATTATAATATCTTTTAATTATAATGTAATCTGGTAATATTTTAATAATTAGTGTTGTGTTATTACCAGATTGTAATTTAAACATGTTTGTTCATTGTGTTTTATTCTTGAGAAATTCATTTATTGTTTGTGTAAAGTGTGTATTTGAACATTGGTTTACTTATTGTTTATTGAAGTGTGGGTTTTAATTTTGACATTAACTTATATTTGACTCATTTTGACATTTACTTTGTATGTTTGAATTTTGACACTTTGGCATTCACTTTATTTGTAGTTATTGTTTATATGAAGTGTGTGTTTGAGCTTTGACATACATTAATTTTTTTTTTGAAGCGACTTTCGTTGAACTTGTTTGTTTTGTATGCTTCAACATCCACTAGTTGTGAAGTGTGTGTTTGAGCATTGATTTACTTATTGTTTATTGAAGCATGGGTTTGAATTTTGGCACTCATTTTATTTCAATACACTTCACACGAAGCGCATGTTTGAAATTTGGTAATTTTCTTTGTATATGTGTAGAGTATGTGTTTCAACAAACTTTGTGTGAAGTGTGTCTTAACTTTTCACATTCACATTGTGTGTGCTTGTTGTGTTTACTTCATGCATGGTTGAAGTAATTTTGTGTGAAGTTTATTTTAACTTTGGTATTTACTTTTTGTGTGTTGAGCTTCAATGTTAACTTTTCACATTCACATTGTGTGTGCTTGTTGTGTTTACTTCATGCATGGTTGAAGTAATTTTGTGTGAAGTTTATTTTAACTTTGGTATTTACTTTTTGTGTGTTGAGCTTCAATGTATACTTCATGTGGGGTTGAACTTCGTATACTTCATGTGTGGTTGAACTTCGTATACTTCATGTGTGGTTGAACTAACTATTATATTTGAATTTTCAAATTTATTTTGTGTAAAACGTGTACTATCTTTGGCATTCACTTATGTGTGAAGTGTATGTTTGAAAACAATATGTGAAGTTCAAACTAATTTTGCATAGAGTGTTTGAGTTCTTTCACATTCACTTATGTCAATGTTTAAACTTTAGCATTTGCTTTGTATATGTTTGAAGTGTGTGGCATGTGATTATATTTGAACTTTCAGATTTATTTTGAGTAAAATGTGTACTATCTTTGGCATTCACTTATGTGTGAAGTGAACTAATGTTCCATAAAGTGTTTGAGTTCTTTCACATTCACTTATGTTTCCATGTTTAAACTTTAGCATTTTCTTTGTATATGTTTCAAGTGTGTGTTTGAACAAACTATGTGTGAAATGAACAAACTGTGTGTGAAATGTGTTGTATTTGTACTGTGGCATGTGTGTGTATGTTTGAAATTTCACATTCACTTTGTATGAATAGTGTATTAACTTTGACACTCACTTATGGTGTATGTTTGAAATTTAAAGTGAAGTATTTTGAACTTTGAAATTCACATTTTTGTGTGTTTGTACTTTGATTGCTTAAACTTAAGTGTTTACTTTGTGAATTTGAAGTAACTTTTTGTAAAACATTTTTAAATTAGGCATTTGTTCACTTTTGTATGTTTGTACTTTGGTATGTTTGAACTAGCTTTGTGTATGTTTAAAATTTAGCATTTACTTTGTAAATGTGTGAAGTGTGTGTTTGAACAAACTATGTGTGAAATGAACAAACGTTGTGTTTGTAATTTGGCATGTGTGAGCATGTTTGAACTTTCACATTCACTTTGTGTGAAGATTGTACTAACTTTGACACTCACTTGTGTTGCATGTTTGAACTTTGGTGTGAAATGTATTTGAGCTTTGGCATTCACTTTGTGTGTGGTTGAAGTGATTTTTTGTGAAATATATTTAAATTTTGTATGTTTGAACAAACTCTACGTGTTTAAAAAGAAATACATATTTATTTCATGTGTGGTTAATCTATGGTATGTGTTCACTTTTGTTTGTGTGAAATGTGTTGTAACCTTGAAATTAATTTTATGTCAATTGTATGTGTGTTTGAAAGTTAATTTTGACATTCACTTTGTGTGGTGTGTGTTTGAACTTAGACATTTACTTTGTGTGGTGTGTGCTTGAACTAACTTAGACATTTACTTTGTGTAGTGTTTGTTTCAAATTTATCATGTTTGGATGAAATCTATGTGTTACATGTTTGTATTTGAAATTTAATTTTGACATTCACTTCATGTGGCGTGTGTTTGAACTAAATTTGGCATTCACTTTGTGTGGTGTGCATCTAAACTAACTTTATCATATTTCAATAAACTCCATGTGCAACATATTTTCACTTAAACATGTCTTATAATTTTAAAGAATTCTCTTTATTTGTGTGGTTTTACTTTCTAAGAAGTATGTTTGGCATTCACTTTTTATTTGTATGTGTGCGCTTTTTCGAAAGTTAATTTTGGCAATTACTTTGTGTGGCATATATTTTAACTAACTTTGGCATTCATTGCATATGTTTGCATGTTGGAAAGAACATTGACATCCATTTTTTCTACTATATTATGTGAAGTGTAGAACAAACTTTAATTTACACTTTGTGTGGAATGTATGTATGAACAAACTTCAACGATGTTCACTTTATTCTAGTGCATGTGTGTGTGTGTATGCATGTTCGAAAGTTAACTTTATGTTGTGTGTGTGTGTGTGTGAACTAATTTTCATATTCACTTTGTGTGGTTTGTGTGTGAACTAAATTTTAAATTCACTTTGTGTGGTTTGTGTGTGAACTAAATTTTAAATTCACTTTGTCTGGTGTATTTGTTGAACTTTGTGATGTTTGAATAGATTCCATGTTATGTATGTTTGTACTTCAAAATGTTTTATAACTTCAACATTCACTTTGTGTGTTTTTGTATTTTGACATGTTTGAACTAGTGTTTGTTTTGTATGTGGTTATACTTTGTGTCATGACCCTGTCATTAACAAAAATAAAGGTTATTTATTAAATTAAGAAAAACAAATATAATTACTAAGGAAAAAACATTTGTATTAATAAATTTGTTTTTAATTTATTTTTATATAAAGATGATAATAATAATGTTCCTTTTAATTATAATAATTATAGTCTAAAAATGTATTTCTTGATTTCACCTACCATTCTTAGCCTTGACATAACAATCTAGTTATGATAGTGAAGTGACATCATAGAACAAATTAGAGGCAGTAATTTTAATCAAGGGGACTTCAAGAGAGGAGTATAGAAGCCTAGTTAAAAGGATGTGATGAGCTTGTGGCAAAGGAGTTTAAATAGTTGGGCTTAAATAACACACTAAGATTTGACGCTTAGGTGGCAGTTGTCGGCCCATTCCTTTTGCCAACATGTTTAATTTATTGTTTGTGTCAAGTGTGTGTTTGAGCATTGATTTACTTTTTGTTTATCGAAGTGTGGGTTTGAATTTTGACATTAACTTATTTTGTCTGAAGTGTGTGTTTGAACATTGATTTACTTATTATTTATTGAAGTGTGGGTTTGAATTTTGGTATTAACTTATATTTGACTCATTTTGACATTTACTTTGTATGTTTGAACTTTGACACTTTGAGATTCACTTTGTTTGTAGTTATTGTTTATATGAAGTGCATGTGTTTGAGCTTTTGCATACATTAATTGTTTATTTGAAATGAATTTTGAACTTGTTTGTTTAGTGTGTTTTTTGGCATCCACTGGTTGTGAAGTGTTTTCTTGAACATTGATTTACTCATTGTTTATTGAAGCATGGGTTTGAATTTTGGCATTGAATTTTATTTTATTTTTTTGTTTATAAATAAGTGCTACCAAAATAGGGGGTAGCTCCCAAATACATCCCAAACAGAAATACAACAACCAGCAGGGTATGTAATAAAACCACTAACTACTAAAAAACCAACCCACAACAACACCTAACAACCCTAACAACAAGTGCACCAAAAACTGGCCTATTATAGCCAAGAAACAAGCATCCCATCAACTGGCACTACAACCCACATGCTACTTCAGACAACGCTAAACTCCTAAACCACTAGACACTGGTAAATGATAGCCAAGTAACTACCCAGTGCGGAGATCTGTCTAAGACTCCCTTCGCTAAGCCAAGAATGTTTAGAAGCCAAAAATTGGGAGAAAGCCTCCATATTCGCATTTTTTACCCCGGTTCAGAAAACTTCCCAGGCATCAACCATAAAGTTCACCAAAGTCGTGGCTTCATCATCCACCGCACCCTCCTCCAATACCAATGTAGGATCAAAAAAAGCACGCAGGAAGCTGACCCAACCATTCGGTCTCAAATCCATGGTAGCGTTTGCAATTGCAAGAACAATCGGGCCAACCACAATCCTATTTAGCCGCATAGACACCCATTCCCTTGATTCACTAATGTCCACAAGAGCGCCAACCACAGTCTCATATACTCTGCTTTCGCAGCAGTGTTGATTCACATTTAACACCCGCGAGACAATTTCCACAATTGCATTATGTACATCTCTGTTCTGAATTACAAAGAGTCTTAGTGTGTTTTTTGGCATCCACTGGTTGTGAAGTGTTTTCTTGAACATTGATTTACTCATTGTTTATTGAAGCATGGGTTTGAATTTTGGCATTGAATTTTATTTTATTTTTTTGTTTATAAATAAGTGCTACCAAAATAGGGGGTAGCTCCCAAATACATCCCAAACAGATGTAGGATCAAAAAAAGCACCCTCCTCCAATACCAATGTAGGATCAAAAAAAGCACGCAGGAAGCTGACCCAACCATTCGGTCTCAAATCCATGGTAGCGTTTGCAATTGCAAGAACAATCGGGCCAACCACAATCCTATTTAGCCGCATAGACACCCATTCCCTTGATTCACTAATGTCCACAAGAGCGCCAACCACAGTCTCATATACTCTGCTTTCGCAGCAGTGTTGATTCACATTTAACACCCGCGAGACAATTTCCACAATTGCATTATGTACATCTCTGTTCTGGATTACAAAGAGTCGACTACACTGAGCCGCTAGGGACTCCTTAGCACATACACATGCCACTCCAAACTGGAACACCATACTTGGTCGACCACAATTAGTGCACAAAACAATGCACCACACAGGCCAAATATAGCCGAACTTTCCAGCATAACCCAAATGACCAAGGCAGGAACCAACGGCCCAAACAACCATGATAAACCGTACCCTCCAGCCAAAGCTGAAACAGGCCTCACGGGAAAAGAGTTACGTCCGATTTTGGCATTGAGTTATATTTGATCTATTTTGACATTTACTTTGCATGTTTAAACTTTGACACTGCGATATTCACTTTATTTACATTTATTGTAATATGAAGTGTTTGTTTGAGTTTTGGTGAAATCATTAATTGTTTAGTTGAAGTGATTTTGAAACTTATTTGTTAAGTGTGTTTTGGAATCCACAAGTTGTGAAGTGTTTGTTTGAGCTTTGGCATACATTAATTATTTGTTTGAAGTTACTTTCAAACTTGTTTGTTTAGTGTGTTTCACTTTGACATCCACTAATTGTGAAGTGTGCATTTGAACATTGATTTACTTATTATTTATTGAAGTATGGGTTTGAATTTTACTATTGACTTATATTTGATCTATTTTGACATATACTTTGTATTTTTGTACTTAACACTTTGGCATTCACTTTGTTTATATTTATCATTTATATGAAGTATGGGTTTGAGCTTTGACATAAATTAATTCTTTGTTTGAAATCATTTTCAAACTTGTTTATTTAGCATGTTTTGGCATCTACTAGTTGTGAAGTTTGTGTTTGAAAAATGATATACTTATTTTTTTACTAAAAGCATGAATTTGAATTTTGGCATTAACTTATATTTGATCCATTTTGACATGTTCTAAATGCATGTTTGATCTTTGAATCTTTGGTACTCACTTTATTTACATTTATTGTTTTTATGAATTGTGAGTTTGAGAATTGGTATTCATTAATTGTTTGTTTGATGTGATTTTCAAATTTTTTATTCGGCATGTTTTGGCATCCACTAGTTGTGAAGTGTTTGTTTGAACATCGATTTACTTATTGTTTATTAAAGCAAGGGCTTGATTTTAGTATTTATTTGTATTGGATCCATTTTGAAATTTACTTTGCATGTTTGAATTTTACTTTGGCATTCACTTTGTTTGCATTTATTATTTATGAAGTGTTTGTTTGAGCTTTGGAATATAGTAATTATTTTTTCAAGTGATTTTTAAACTTATTTATGGAATCCACTAGTTGTGAAGTGTTTGTATGAACATTGATTTACTTATTGTTTGTTGAGGCATTGGTTTGAATTTTAGTAGATGCCTATATTGAACATCATCTACGATGCCATCATTTTCATCCAAGTCAATTAACTCATTCTGAATACCTTAGGTATCCTCTGGAACATTTTTTGCAACATTGTCATCCTCATCTAACTCAATTAACTCATTTCGATATTGCCAGCACTTGCCTTCTTCATTAATATTTGGTGCAAGAGTTGATGATGTAGTTCCATCTTGATCTAATGGATCATAAACATTTCCAAAGTAAGACTTTATGGTGATTGTGTTTTGGGTGTTCTGATGGTCTTCCTTCACCACCGTGAGGAGTTTTACTGTTGTTGCACTTGTTGCTTGACATCTTGATCTCTCAAGAAATAAAAGTTGCCAAAAAATATCTTCTTGTTTAAGGACACAGAATATGATCACATTCCCTACTCAATATCATCTTTAAGATTGAATCAAGAATGGCAAAGAGATAAAAAAAAGTCTTATAACATTATGAAGAAATGATCACTTACCTTTAGGTTTTCACTGACTCGCTATTCGTTAATGCAGCAATGCATGTAGCTATAAGTTTGTAACTTGCCTATGATCAAGGTTCCAACTTTTGAATTGAGAGCTCACAAGTTCAAATCTAAACAAAAAAATGTAAAAATAAATCAAATTTTTTATTGCATTTATATCAATCCATATTTGGAAAATTACATAGGATTTGTAAAAGGTATAGTAAAAATCTGGCAAATCCTATGTGACAATACAACGATACATTTAAATGTTGGGCGAATCAAACCTTGACGGAACACATACGTTGTAATTTTCAAGGTGATTATGGCCCTACAATTAGCACGGAGTTATCATAGTATTGGTGAAATGGGTCCTCATACACAATTATTTTTTAACGTAATTGGTGAAATGTGTCCTCAAACATAATTATTTTTTAATGTAATTGGTGAAATGTGTCCTCAAACATAATTATTTTTTAATGTTATTGGCGAAATGGGTCCTCATATGCAATTATTTGTAGATTTTATTGGTCAGATGGGTCCTCACACACAATGAACATTTAAATGATGTTGGTGAAATGTGTCCTAATACACTATGTCATTTTAATAGTATTGGTGAATATGTGGGTGATTTAATACACGATTTTGAGATTCTAAGTGAAAATATTAATTAGACCATGATTGGAAATTCGTAGTTTGTTATAGCAAAACTATTAATTACATATGCCTCAAAAAATAAACTTATGGCGAATTGAAATGCATTAGACCAATAATTTGTAAAATCTAGGTGATTTGGCCACCTTGTTGGTCACAATGTATTTTCTAATTTTGAATTGGCTAACATGAATTATTCACCACTAAAAAAAATCCTTGTCTCATGCCCAAGTGTCGATCTTGATTTTAATGTTGAGTAGTGAAAAGTATCTAAATCCTAGTTAGATCTAGGATCACTTTTCCTACAAAAAAATTGGTTCAATATAGACTCTATCACCCTCCATATCTAAATAACATAGTAAGGGAGTAATGCAAGGGGATGCAATTTTGATCAAAAAGCACAACTAGAAGTTTTTAAAAGTTACTGCAATCTAGAGATATTTTGGCTCTTAGTACAATAATTTTTTAATGAACTTCTCCACTCTCATTAATAAAAATGCATCAACCTTGTCAACAATTATTAAAAGGTGATATGATTTTGATATTGAGGATTCATTCTCATGTTGCCACCATTGTTGCTAAATATGAAATAGGAATGAATATTAAGTAATTGTAGATGGGGGTGGTAAATAATAGTATTAGTCACATGGCTACTCCACTGATGGTATTGCCACATCTTTTGATTTGAAAAAATGTCAAGTTAGTATCAGATAAAACCCAAATGGTTGTCTCACGAAATTACAACATCATCACATTGAAAGAGATGTAAGGTTTACATCAAATAATACCCATATGATTAACACAATCATTCCACTTCACATTCATATCCCTAATACAATATCCCTTGCTCATACAACAAGGGTGACTACTTCTATTAAATTTGATAGTCGAGAAAGACATTGAAGAAGGGGGTGTATAGAATTGGGATTGTTCCTTTCACTCTCCAACAATGCAAGGAATTCAAATAAATTCTAAACTTTCATAAAGCATCAATAACCTTGTTCGCTTCATGAAAAATGTGAAGGGAATAAAAGTTTTGAAAATTACTAATAATACCTTTATTATCTTGAATGATGTTTGAAAATAACATCTAAGATTAATTTGGAGTCACCTTCAATTTGCATGTATCGGATGCCTAATTTGTGAGCACGAAATTAACAAACCACAACACCACTAAGGCTTTGGTATTATATTTATTTTGACATTCAAATTTTTAGAGTTGATATTAATAAACATCCCATCATGAGTTCTTATCACTCCCTCACCACTAGCCAACACAAGATTTCCTTTAGACACACTATAAAAATTCAACTTAACCCAACCATACAAAGGAGGTTTCTATTAAGTATTGGTTCGTGCCATTTTTTGGTCCTATCCATTTTTCTCATTTTATAATTTATGCCCCAATTCTTAGCAATGTCCACTTTAGCATGAATAAGGAGAACTAGCTTCTTAATGTTGGAGTTGGGGACATTTTCCAAAAGAAGTTTTAAAAATGAGAAAAAAAACTTCACACTTTTTTTCTAAATTACAAAAATTTGGTTGTGTGGATGAAATGATTTTGGATTGCCCACACTTGCTTTAACTCCTTCTATGGTTTTTCACCTAAAAGGAGAAAGAAATGGGGTCCAAAATGCAATTGTCTACACTTAAAGTTAATGTGAATGTGATGTAATATGACTAACTAAGATGTACTAATGCACTGATCCAAAAATAGAATGATTTAATGATGCTAAATCTAGGAAATGCAACTTGTTTGAAAACACAATGTGATATGCAAAAATGCCTAAGAATCCAAGTAAATGATGAAATAACTGAACTGAATCAAAGAAGTGCACCTGGAATCTGAAACTTGATGCTAGGAGATTTTGGAATCCTGAAAATGTTGACTGGGACACTTACGCCAGGCTGGGCGACTTAGTCCCAATTTCGGGAAAACTTTGTTGAAATAGGAATCTGCCAAATGGGTGTCCAAAAATGTAAGAATTACTTTTTAGGCCCAAAAGCAGGACTAATCCACCAGTAGTGGTGACTTAATCCACCTGCAGATCTTAGGAATTTTGGGGTAGAATCTTGTAGCCTCAGGTCTGCACTTTCTTTTTTGACAGGTGTCTACACTCGACTCTGCAGAAAACGGGGTACAAAGTGTCTCCAAGCTTGAATTAGGGTTTTGATGACTTGATTACTTTTGAAGACTTCTTGACCACTTTTCAACACTAATTCCTTTGACAAATCTACCTACAAAATCTGCAAACAAACATGTTGCAAAGAGGGAAAAATGGTTGTGGGTTAGAGTATAGGGGTTTGCCTTGGTCAAACCCCACTTTGGTAATCAAACCCTATGAAATGAAATGAAATGGAAAGAGAATGATAAATAAACAACATGCAATGTCATAAACTTACCAAACCCTTGATGTAGAAATCTGAAGATATGCAATGAAGTGCTCCAATGGATGACTTGATTATGCTTGATTGCTTGAGAGATTTAATGCTTAATGACTTATGAAAGTGAAAAAAATTAGGAGGATTGTAGGAGATGAAAAATTAGGAGAAAAACCCTTATTTATACATGATTTTACTAAAAATTCTTGAAAATAACACATCACATGCCGACCTCAAGGGTTAGAGGACAAAATCCTGCCAGAAATTTAAAATAATTTTGAGTTTTGTCCCACTTAAGAAAATTAAGTGGGTGTCAAGAATTAAGGGACATTAAATGTTGTCCAATGGGAATATCATCAAAAACACACTTAAAAACAGTCGGAAAGTGTATTAAAGGGTCATTTAAACATGAGAAAGGGTGGAATTAGAGTGATGACAAGTCTAGAAAAGTGTGAGTGGGTTACAACACTTTACAACACTTTGAAATAAGACTTGGTAAGTGATAAAAATGAGTTATTTAGGTTAATTATGATGAAAGGGTCTTAGAAAAGTGTGAAAGTGGGTTACAACACTTTACAACACCTTTACAAGACAACCTAGAAGTCTTAATGATTCACAAGGGTCCAAGACCTAATGTGAATGTGTTGGCCACATTACAACATTAAATCTAGGAAAAATCAAGCCAAAGTCCAAAAGAGAGACTCAAGTGAGCGTAAAAATGTCAACTATACATTTTTTGGCGACACATTAAGCCCCCACTTTAGTGGGAGGATGAACTTGCTTCAAACTTTCGCTAAAGTAGCTCAATATGCACATCGAGAGGGATCCAAATGCACACACATTGGTAAGATGAAACAATAATCAAGAGGGATGATCAAGCCCCCAGGATCATGATCCCATGGAATACCAAACATAAGCTCAAAGGAACACACATGATGATGAGAAGGAAGAAATAAAACTTCAATCGTATTTCCAACTTGTTGTGGATCAGATCTAGGCTGTTTATTTGAAAAAGAAAATGTATACTCACTCTAGGGCGACGAGACTTATGGTTGTCTTTCGGGTGAGAAATCCCAAGTATACTCACTCAGGGCCACGAAACTTCTAATTTTCTACGGGGTGAGAAGGCCCAAAAGGTGAGAAACATACGCTCGATTGGTATGCCCTCACACAAGCAGGTGGCTATGGGCAAAAGTCGTGCTGCGAAATGGGATTTCCTGCTCAACCATATCAAAGTTATACCTCCTAATAACTTTAATAAGGTGCCACAAAGGACAATTTCGGTTCGTGCTTCATGAGATAAGAAAAGCTCTATATGCTTAGAACTCATGAACAAATGTGGTGGTACCACAAGCATGCAAGTTATGTTATTCAAGGTGGCCATGAAAATGCAAAATGCAAAAATGTAAAATGTAAAAGAAATGTTCAAATGAGTCTTGTTTAGTCCATGTGAGGTCTATAGCTTAGGGAACATTGTTTCTAATGTCTCCAAGAGAGGACCAATCAAAGAATAGAATATCCGCAACTTAGGGGATGTAGTGCATCACATCAAGCCACTAAGAGGAATGTAATATGCTAAGATAGGTCACACTTATGAAGGACATCACACCCAATGCCATCCACAAAGTGACAAACACATCGTATGAAGTAACAAGGTTGCACTAAGAACCAAAGAAAATAAAAAATGCAAAATGAATAATACCAATGTATGCCCCCACTTTAAAGGAATTGCTACACACCGTTCTGTGAGAATTACGTAGTGAAGGAAAAATGCAAAAGGAAACAAGACATGATAGCCAACTTGGAAAGCCCCTATGCCAAGTCATACGTCTCCAAGTAAGGCTACATCATGTTAAAGGAAGATGAACAAAAGAAAGAGGGGTTGCCCCTAAAAAAAAGGAACACTCCAAACACATAAGGGATCTATGGATTTGGGGTCTGTATGTTTGTTGCTGCAATGTTTTGATTAAAGAGCTCAGAACTGTCATCATTCCCCGAACACACAAAACTGGAAGTATGACACAAAGAGAGCAAAAATAAAAGAAAAAAAAATTCCATTTTGGATCAACATGGAAGAGACATTGTGGTCCCAATTCTTTGTATCATCCCCAAAAGGAAAAAAAAAAGCGAAAAGAAAACGAAAAGGCAAAAGAAAAGAATTTTTTTTTGAGTCAACATGAAGGAGACATTTCGGTCTTGATGCCTTGCATCATCCCCAAAAGGAAAAACACAAAACAAAAAAGGGAAAAGGGAAAATACGACATATAGAAGAAGAGAGGTACAAATAGAGGAAGTGTACAAAGAGAGAGAGAACATCAAACACACATTATAGGGGAACACGATATTCACATAGAAAAATGAAAATGTAAAAGGGGGCTAGTAATGCAAATGCAAGTCAACCATTAACTGAGTTATTGGATTCGCAATCTCAATTAATATAAGCGGAAAGGAAATAACACAGTTAAGAGACTAGGACAAATGCATGACTAGGACAAGGCTAACAACTTCTTGCCCTCACTGAATGTAAGGAAAGAATGAGCCGAGGTGGGTGATGGGAAAGATCACACAATAGTGAGAATAGAAAATTCTACAACTATGGAATGATAAGAGGAGTTGGTTTAAGGAATTATGGGATGACAGGATAACAATCGATATCAGTGAAGTGATACTTATTCAGTATGTCCTTCAATGTCCAACATTCATCAGTTCGGTGGCCAAGAACACGATGATATTTGCAAAATGGTACGTTATAATCTTTAGGGCGGATTACCAACCTATTCATAGGTGGTAATAAAATGAGACCTCTATTTAACAACATTTGGAGTTTCCTTTCACATTCAAGTGGTGGATGGAGAGGAAACTTGAGTTTTTTCAATTTGTAGGGTCATTTGCATTTACTAGATTCACCTTTTTCATGTATGGAAGGAGGAAGAGGACCCATGGGGATCCTAGCATCCTTGTCATTAGAATCAGGTAATGGTTGTTAACATAGAAGGAGAACATTCAAGTCAGGAGGAGAATCAAAGATCACTGTACCATCATCTCAAAGTCTCCAATATTCAAATGGAGGCTTGTCATTATGAGGAGGATCTTGATATCCTAGCCCTGTTGTGTTTTCATCTGTTGGTCTTTGTTCTAAAAGTTTGTGAATGTCATGTTCGGTTGTTGTATCGCATCCTTGTTTGCTTAATATAGTAAAAAATTTGCCATATGTCTCTTCAAGATTGATTGGTGTTTTTGTAACTAGAGTTTACCAGTTTGACTCTAAGAGATTTTCTTTTTAACTTGCAAGTTTCCTCTAAACTCTTTCAAGGATAAAATTATAGAAGGTCTAAGATACTTCTTTCACAATAAGAGGGTGCCCAAGATAAGTAGCTAAAATTTGAGCACCATTCCACCATAAGATCACCTTTATTTTTTACAAGTCAACTTTAGTGTTGAAAAAATAAATTTGACTCTTCTCATAGTTGATACTTTGGTTAGAGACAGTGGCATAAACATCCAAAAATTGCTTACACCTTTTGGCTTCAACAATAGAGGCAACACAAAAAGGATAGTATCATCACAAAACTATTGTATCGAGGTCTCCTAATCTTACCAAATTTCAAAAATGTATACCTATCAATGTTAGACTATTAAAAAAAACTATTATTTAGATACATTTAGTCTAGTGGATTTAAGATCTCATCTTGAAGACTAGACCATTTCACTTTCATATAATGATCCTAAGGGAATGGCCATTATGTGGTCCTCCCTTGAGGTGTCTTGTACAGAGATGTGAAATCTTATTATAGTTAACCTCCATCATAGGGTGTGCAAAATGGCTTTTGCAACACCCACTTGTGTTATTCCCTTTCCTCACCTTTGGGTAGCGTGTTAGTGATGACATTGCATGCATAAGGACAATATATGCACATTTTATATTATATCATGTCAAGCATGATAAGAGTTATAATTTTAGAGTTTAGATTATAAAAAATATGTTTTTATATGTGTCC
This sequence comes from Sequoia sempervirens, assembly GCA_007258455.2. NCBI lineage: Eukaryota > Viridiplantae > Streptophyta > Pinopsida > Cupressales > Cupressaceae > Sequoia > Sequoia sempervirens. The sequence continues at coordinate 12,624 of VDFB02324386.1, read as the reverse complement.
TCGTGAAAAATATGGATATGAGATAGAGATAGAGGTGATTGACTCTACTTGAAAGTAGTAGGACCATTTTAACAATAAATCTTTACTTTTATGATATATTAGAATAAGGTTGATTATAACAGAATTAATAACCATCAAAATAGAAGCCCAAGAAACTATAGTAGCAAGAAAGAAATACAACCAACAATCAAGATAACTAGAAATAACATTATAACACCATACAAAATCATCTACATGCTCTTATAATTTTGTTGCACTCAGTTTTCATCCTCATTTTCTTTTTTTAGCTCAAGCCTTTCACCATTTTCTTCCTTACTTTTATTTTCCTTATTCAAATTCTCCTTCCACAAATCATTTCCTTGGATTAGTCATCCCATTTTAGGTTGTTTCTATAAAACTTACACTTGTATCCTTTAGTTATGTTTCTAAATACTACTTTATCATTACCTCCCTTCATGAGTTCCCCATTCTTGAAGAGAAGAATTGTAAACATATTTTGTTATGTGCATTAACAAGGGGTGGGGTGTGCTTTATGATAGTTGGCATAGAGAAGTGTTGTTTTAGAGTTAAATTTTGTTGATTAGAAGATATTATATTACGTGTTACATTGTATTATTATATTATATTATATGTTTTCTTTATAATATACTATATATTATATTATCATTGTAATATTATATATAAATATATAATATAATGGAAATATATAATATATATTATAATATAATAATATAATACCTAATATAATATAAATATATAATATATATCAATCTTTGTCAAGAAAGGTTTAAAAAAAATTACATTCCTAACAACCACATGTTACCACCGTCATTCTATACATCATGTGTTCCTCCAATATTGTTGTTGGGCCCTAACAAATTCATCTCATGTTAACATAAATTTGAAATATATTAGTTATTAAATTATTTGTAAGTTTTCAACAAGTCTAACAAACATGAGTGTTATGAATGTATAGACCATCGAGGCTTATGGTGTATTGTGATGGCTAGATAGATGGTGCCAATTATGACAACTTGGTACCACATTTCACTTGTAGCTCAAAACACATAAAAAATAAATTAAAGTAGAGAAGACTCAATAAATTTATGTTTCCCTAATGGCACTCAAACTATGGTTGGGAGATGTGAGCATATCAAAGCTATAGATGTAATGAAAAAATAAAAAGTAAGATTTCACCTCTTATATATGAGTGGATTGTCACAACTAAAAAAGTCATATATCAAATGGTAGCTAGGGGGAGTAGTGGCAAGGGTATGGGTATCATGCAAGAAAAAATAATATGATGTTATCCATCAACAAAAGGTTCCAATGATGAATTAAATGAGTAGCATAGGCATCATGAAAAAATGAATGAAAGGTCTGAGCACAAAATGGCTATCCATCAATGAATTACACTAGCTCTAACCAATGACCCCAAGCTTCTTCACCTCCAAGTTTATAAAATAAATCTCTAATACCTTCTTCCACCTTCAAAATGTGAAAAAATAATATATAAGACAACTTTAAAATCTCTCTTCATCCCTTTTATAAACATATTTGATAGGCACCAAAAATGAGAAGCCTTCAAATAATGCATCTCCAAGAAAGATCAAGAGAAAAATTAGGAGCTTCTCTATCAATGTGGTACCTAATTCCAAATCAAGATATTAATTAGGATTTTCACTCAAGAAAATAAGTTATAAGTTGAATCACCCTCCAAGAAGAATCAGATTTGAAATGTAACTCATGCAGGCAATTGATCATGCAAGACCCAAACAAGCATGATATACAAAATTATCCTTAATTGTAACACTGTAAGACCCCGCCTTGTATGTACTTAATACAAACTTAATTTGTTATATGTTTTTATTGAATAGATGATTAAATGTATTGTGATGATAAATAAGGTGATCTTTTGGCAATATTATTGCATTCTGTTTTGATATTATGCTTTATTTTCGCCACCAAGAGGGTGGAATGCACTCGTATACTATGGGATACAAATTGAAATTTTAAATGGATCCTTATATAGTTAAAGTTTAGAATATTCTACTATCACATTTGTGTGATATACAATTGTTACTTATGATCTTTTTGGTAATGTGTAGGAAGGTAATGATGTTAGCATGAGGAGGGATAACCATCGAGAGCAAATCAAAAGACTTCTTCTTGAGGGTATAAATTTGACCTCATTTGGGACCTAAAAATTGAGTAGAGTTAATGTATTTGAAGACTAATGTTGTGAGGGCATTTAATTGTGATTCATGGGAGGTGTAGGTGGGGAATTGTTCTTGAGAAACCTAGCTAAGGTTGAAACTCGGATGGACCCTTGAATGGGCTTTTAAAGACATTTGTTGGTCAATTTTTTTGGTTAGGGTGCAAAAATGGACCCCCTAGGGTCTATACCTTAGAGGTAGGGACGAAATGGGCATGATATAGTGCCCCTAGGACATGATTTAACCCCTGAAAATACCTCATAATGAGGGGTGACGAGTTTTGAGAGAAGGGTAGGTTTTGAACTTGAGGTTCCTATATATCTTGGAGAGGAATGATGAGTGGGGTGTTACCCACTTCTCCTCTTGGAGAACTTTAGTGAAGATGGTAGAAAGAATGAGAAAGGAGAGGTTTCCTTCTCCTTGGAATATAGTGAGGAAGATGACTTGGTTGGAGAGGAAAGATGGATACAAGATTTCAGTCCCTTCATTTAAGAGAAAAGATAAGTTTTTTCCTTTCCATTTGCCTTGTTTCTTGGTTGTAAGGATGTGACCCATTGTATGGATCATGTTTGAAAACAGAAAGTAGAGAACCTAGATGCATGTAAATTATACTATGTTAGTTTTGTCCCTTGGTAAAAAAACTAAGAAAAGACTCCATTGATCATTGTGGGGTTAAAATAATTCCTTGCTCGGGGGTATGGCTAGAGCCCACAAGGCTCCATGATTCCATTACGGTAGGGTGGAGAGCAAGACCTTGTTTATGGGTGTGTAAGTTATCTATTTTTTAAAACATTGTGGTAATATTGTAACTTTTAAATAGATGAGATTCATATTGATCAATGTAGAAATGAAAAGAGCAAGTCCTTATACAATGGTTTGTTATTTACCTCATTTTTTATGAAATGTTGTAAAGAAAAAAAAAATGAAAGCTTGGATAGTAAATGGTATTTTGTGGTAATGGGGAGAAAGAAAATTTCTCTTTAAACTTGTATCAAAAGGGAAGTTTGAGATAAAGAGAGACCTCTATTTGGTATTGAAGAAATATGGTGCACATTTAAATTGTAGCTTCCCTTTCATTGTTAAAACCAACTCTTTATTGAAAATTTATTGCCTTGAAACCTTATAAATTAAATGAAATATTGTGATTTCTATTGTCTGAAGTGAAAGAAGATTGTAATGTGAAAGAAGAAGAACTATGCTATCTATATGAGTAGATTGATATGGGAACCTTATGGCTTACAAATGGAATGAGTTATATTTCTATCAAAAAAGTAATAATGTTTATAAAAAGTTTGTTAATGATTTCCTACCTTCCTTAGCCTCCTACAATTGGTAGCATAGTAGATGATTTCAATATGAGTAAATACTATTATAGTAGAAATTTCAATTTTGGTCATATTATGCTTTGGCTCAATGCAAAATGGCATAAAGTGCTTGAAAGATTGCATGCATATGCGTATATAGATTTATTTGCAAACATATATACATGTATGGAACTACTGTAATTTATTTTATTTGATAAACGTTCATGACCGAATTACGAAGGGAGAGTTCTCAAAGAAATGTTGGAAGTAAACATATGCATAGGGTTTGGTGATCATATAAGTTTCTGTAGTTTAAATGTGCATGTTGTATTCAAACATTACCCTGATAATAGAATACAAGAGAAAAAGAGATATCATTATTGATAATGCATATGACCCTTATCTTCCTCACAGGTTCGTGGGTGGATTCACCTTTCTGCCAGTAGGGCACTGCCTTATCCTCTGTGGTCTCCCTAGATTGAGAGATTAGCGGTCGTAGTTTTTTCCCTCACGAATACAATTTTAAGCAATGGAAATATAGTATTGCTACAAACATTGAATGCAATCCTTTCCCTTCCATAGTTGTGCACAACAGCACTTCATTGTAGATTAAATAAAAACATATTGTTGTCATAAAACCAAGTAAGAAGTTGGGTTTCTTTAACCCAGACGGAAAACAACTAAAAGAAACCGACTTAACTCAATCTCTGTTCCAAACATATAATCACAGAGACCTGCAATGATGTTGTATTCCTAGTATTCTACAGTAGAATAAAATAGAAATAATCAAAGGGGTAAGTAGAACCATTAAGCTAGTGGAATCGTTGCCCTAAGCATTCCAGGTTAACCAAAAATTTGGTTGCACTTCTGAGACTAACGTGTTTTCAAAGAGTCTTAAGGAATGAAGAGTAGGATGTTGGGTGTATAAATGTAAACTTTCCCTTCATTTCAAGCCTTGCCCCAGTCCATTGAATTCCTACATCCATAATCCCCAGCACGTTGATTGGAGTCCTTTTGGGCTATTAAAAGAAAATGAATTAATGCATGAGCAGTAAACGTGATCTTCACGCGACTTCTAATGAAAATGAATTTGAGTTTTAGATGCCTTCCTTTGATTCACTCGATCTGTTTAGCCATGCCTCACTTGCTTCTACGCATCCTCTAGTGTCCTTTTTGAATAGAGTTATTATGTGCAATAGCCTACTCCAAGTTGGCAGCGGTTATCTAGGAGATGAGATTTCGAATACTGAAGAGACCTATGGCATGAAGTAAGCACACCTCCCTGCCTCTTTATTAAATGTCTTTGCAGGTGTTCTGGTACACATCATTTATGGTGAATTTAAGCCCAACTATCATGGGTTGAAAATGGAGGTTGTGTGAGATAGCATGTATTTCAATTCTGTTCTAATAGCTGTAGAGAATTTTCCCATAACTATTTTAAATGTTTCTGTATTGTGCAAAACCTTGGGATTCCACCACATTGGAAAACCCAATCTTGGATTTGAAGTGTTCCCTTTTAAATAAATATGAGTTGAGTTTACACCAAATTTGTGTCCCCACATTATTGACCAAGTGAGATATTTGATATCATTCTTACCTTTAGTTGTGCTCATGTTTAGTTTTGTTAATTAAAAATATCATTATCGTTGATTTTTTTTTGAAACGTACTAGACCTGTTTCTTTCCCTTCATAAATTCATCTAGCATAACAAGTTACTCAATTAAATGCATATCTATGCTCTGTCAATTTCAAATGTGACAGCTTAGTTTTCCAGGATGGTTTCATACCTTATAATTGATCATAGTTTGTAAAAAAATAAATAAATATGAGAAAAATTAACATTAATAATGGTGGGTGCATTAAAGTTTTAGGAAATTGTATTATGTTAGCATATAGGATGAGATTTTTAACAAGTGGGTGATATGGCTTATACAGTAAATACATGCCAATTTCTTTTCTACGCACTAGGGGAGAGGAGCCAATACGTACACACCCAAAATTGGACGATCCGCGTGGCAGGCCACGTGGACCAATAACTTTTTTTGCCTTATACCTATTATGAAAAAATAATATATAAACAATATAAAATTATTTTGCCACGTGGGAGGACAATATTTGTCCACATGTTTTAAAAATAAAAAAAGACCCGTCGACCGATACGTAGGCACCTCAGGTGCCACTTCCTATGTGGCACAGCGTCCAAAGTTGACATCCTTTCCACGTCAACTTCTCTTAGTCTGTAACACTAAGAATCCACTACGTCGCATTTATCACTCGTCGCCACTTCCTACACTTCTCGACTGTCATGTTTAATGCAAGTCTATTCTCCTTAGCTCCACACCACCCCACATTTTTTTCTAGCCAACCTACATTCAATGCTCCAAGTGCCTCGCTCTTCTCACCATCTTTTCAACCTTGCATTCTAGCAAGTTGTCGTTCTTTCTTCACTTGCATGCCACTACGTGCTTAGTTCGTTGTCTGCAACCTTCAAACATTTTTCACAACTTGCAATGCTCAGAGACTGGTTGGTATTTGGGTAGAAGCCGGTTAGGATATGGTTACACACCAGTTAGTGAGCGTTACCGGTGGCTCCACTTCTGCCATGCAAGCAACGAATGGGTTCCTCACCACCATAAAGGTAACCATCATTTGTTACGACGCTGTGAACATTTTTGAACTTCAAACCAGTTGTTTAGCTCACATATTTTTCCGGGTGAAGTCGCGTGAATGGTGTTGCGTGCTCGGGATTCAACTATTGTCCACCCGCATCAAGTCATTCGACCCAGGTGAGATTGCTCACTAAGGCTCACCATTATTCGGTTTTTTTAGTTTTCTTTGCATTTTGTGTTTGTTTTATTGGACTTTTGGTGTTGCAGAAATCATTTTTTTTGTTGAAGTTTAGTGTTTATGAACATTGTCCTATTTGTATTCATAAACACACTAAATCTTTGGAAATCAATCTTCTGTTCAAGCATCACTCTCTTTATAGAATAGATAATAATATTGTTGGTTGTTTCCCCACCATTGAAATTTTTGGGGTTGTTTTCTTCTTTCATTAATAATATTGTTCGTTGTTTCATTGCCATAGATGAAGCTATATTTTTGTTTGTATGGGTTCTGCTTCGTAGGGTTTATATTGCAAATATTACAGATATTTTGGCATTTCTCTTTCATTAGGGTTTATTTTGCAAATATAACACTCATGGTTTAGCATTTATGTTTCCCTAGGGTTTATTTGCAAATATTACAGTAATAGTTTACCATTTCTATTTCATAGGTTCTGCATTATCATATACTCTGGTTATCGTATTCTTTCTCATAGGTTCTCCATTATCATTGACTCTAGTTATCCTATTCTCATAGGTTATGCATTTTCATTGACTTTACATATCGTATTCTCATAGGTTATGCATTATCATTGACTTTGCTTATCATATTCTCACGGGTTTTGCATTATCATTCACTTTGCTTATCGTTTTCTCATAGGTTTTGTATTATCATTGACTTTGCTTATCGTATTCTCATAGGTTTTGCATTATCATTGACTCTGCTTATTGGATTATCATAGGTTTTGCATTATCATTGAGTTAGGTTGTGTTCTCTATTTCATAAACCAAAAAAAAAAGTGGATTAATCTTTTTTTAGCTTTTGCTTCATCTTTTCAGTCACTTAAAAAATTTGTGTTGTTTTTGTGCCATTCATCTATTCAGTGACTTAAAAAATTTATGTTTCTGAGCCATAGATAAATATGTGGGTGTAATTTTTTTATGAGTTTTGCTCCATCAAATCATTCATATACATTTGTGATAATTGTTAAACTCTTACTGTTTTCCACTCCTAAGCTTCAAAAATAATTGGCTACATTTTTTACTTTTTTATAGTCAAAATAAATAGATTTAAAAAGATTCCATAAATTATACAATTAATTATGAATCCAATAGCTTGTATCATGTTAATACGACCATTGCCAACTATTATCCAATAGAATAATTCATAAAGTAATTTGGATCTTTTGAAACAATTTTGAGAAAAAAAAAATATTATTAACATCTAATTCCATGTTATTCTCATTATGTTCTTTCATGAATTTATATTTTATCAAATTATAAAACCTAATAACAGTATTAGTATTCCTACCTCTCATAGAAAGATTAAAAAGAATATAACTACTTAAGTGTGAGATTTTTAAATTTTAGAACCAGAGATTGATATCTGAGCAAATTAATATGGACTTTTCCTTTAGACTACAATGGTTAGGCTATTAATGTCTGACGTCTCATATAAATTGTTTTAATTTAAAAGAGCCTAATTTTTTAATGTAAAGTTTTTCAGTTCCTGTATATTTGACACACAAACAAGGGCCCAGTCCCTAGGTGGGCAGTCTTGATCATTTAACAATCTCCTAAAATCTGTGTTCTACCATTCACCTACACCGAATATACTGTGCTCAATATTTGTTCGATTAATGTTATTGAGTACTATTTGTAGGTGCCATTGATATTACCATATATTACCATAAGCGTAGTTAATAAATGTCTCTAGTGGTTATCATATTCTTTCTCATAGGTTCTGCATTATCATTGACTATGGTTATCCTATTCTCATAGGTTCTGCATTATCATTGACTCTTCTTATCGTATTCTCATAGGTTCTGCATTATCATTGACAAAGCTTATCATTTTCTCATAGGTTCTACATTATTATTGACTCTGCTTATTGTATTCTCATAGGTTTTGCATTATCATTGACTCTGCTTATCCTATTCTCATAGGTTCTGCATTATCATTCACTTACGCTGTGTTCTCTATTTCATAAACCAAAAATTAATTTGGGTTAATCTTTTTTAAGGTTTTGCTTCATCTATTCAATGACTTTAAAAATGTAGTTTATTTGTTATAGATAAATATGTTGGTTTTATTTTTTTATGGGTTTTGCTCCATCAATTCAGTCATAAATATATGTGATAATTGTTATACTCTTACTATTTTCCATTCCTATCATTACAACCATTACAGTCATGGGTTAATGTTAACATTTCGATTGATGTTATTTAGTACCATTTCTAGGTGTCGTTGATAAAATTGGGGGTTTAGGTTTTTCATAGGTGCTGCTTCATTCATTCATTAATGCTATTTTATTTAGGTGCCATTCATTAGTTTGGGGGTGTTATGTTTCACAATGGTTAGGATTCATCAATTCAGACATGCAATTATTGGAGCTTTTTTTATTTTCATTACAAAAATTTGGGGGTCTTATTTTTTTCATAGGTTCTACTTGATTAGGTACCATAGATATTTTTGGGGGTGTTACCTTGTTTGTAACTTTGACTTCATCGTGGTTAGTTATAATCTATTGTACCAGTTTCGGGTACCATTTGGAATTTGTTGGGTGCTATGTTTTTTATAGGTTATGTTTCATCAATTCATTTGCCAACTATGTAGCCTTTTTTTGGTGTCATTGATAAATATAGGGGTGTTAGGATTATCATGTGCTACTTCGTTAAATCTATAATGCAAATGTTTGTATCTTTTTTTAGGTTCCATTGATTATTTTGGGGGTGTTATCTTTTGCATAGGTTATTTTTCATCAATTCAGTCATCCAATTATTGTAGCTTCTTTTCGTGCCTTGGAAATATTTGGGGGTGTTCTATTTTTGTTAGGTTTTGCTTCATCAATTCAGTCATCTATTCTACCAATGAATAATTTCCAACAGTAGTACGACGGTCCTCCACAAGTTACGAAAAAACTCTTGCATAAAAAAACACGATGATATCAAACACATATCGGATATTAAATGCACGTTTAATCGTTTATATATATGTATAGACATATACATAGACATGTATATGTATATCAAATATTAAATGCACACGTAATTGTATTTATTTCAAAACAAAACAATTACACACTGGCAGCCAAACATGATGAAGTGTATCCAACTTGTATATGCTTAAGGTCTTTGCATCTTCTTTATATATATATGCATATGTATAGACATATACATATACATATACATATACATATGTTTATGTATATGTATATGTATATGTATATGTCTATATATATATGTATATGTATATGTATATGTGTATATACATATACATATACATATACTACTTTCACGACATCTTGCGTATTTTTCAAGCCAACCTGCATTCAATGCTCCTAGTGCCTCGCACACTTTTTCAACCTTATAGCCTTTCATTCTAGCAACTTCTCGTTTTTTCTTCACAATGATGGCAATGTATGTGTATGTGTTTGTTTATGTCTATGTCTATGTCTGTGTGTATGTGTATGTGTATGTGTATGTGTATGTGTATGTGTATGTGTATGTAAATCTATGTGTATGTGTGTGTATGTGTATGTGTATGTGTATGTGTATGTGTATGTGTATGTCTATGTAAATTTGTATGTGTATGTGTCTGTCTATGTGTATGTGTATGTGTATGTATATGCATATTTGTATGTCTGCATGTATGTATATGTATATGTAAATGTGTATGTGTAAATGTGTATCAGTATGTGTATATGTAAATGTGTGTGTATAGATGTGTGAAGAGGTCTTAAGTGGACTACCTTGTCATGTCTACTTCTCTCACTCAGCCACCCTAACACTCCATTGTGTCGCATTTATCATTCGTTGCCCCTTGCTATACTTCTCTACAGTCGTGTTTAATTCACTTATGTCTATGTATATGTATATGTGTATGTGTATGTGTATATGTATGTTTCATCAATTCAGACCTGCAACAATTGTATCTTTTTTAGGTGTCATTGATTAATTTGGGGGTGTCCTCTACTTTATATGATGTGCACCTCAACTCATATTTAGAGCCTGTCACACTAATGCAGGCGTCACTTTCACATTAATCACAACTACACAATGTAAACAAGGTGCCAAGTCAACACAATTCAAACCCATCTCACCCATCTTTGAGTGACTGGTGAACCCACAACAATCATGTTTCCCATCGTAGCATAACCAAACCAACAAGAAAATGCATCCACCTGTCTCATCAATCATGAAACCTACAACACCTATCAGCACGATTCTTTCCCATCTTGCCGAGTAGGGTGCACACATAATCGTGGTGAACTCCAAAATCCCATCTGCTTCCATTTTTACAAGTTGTAAGGCACCCATTATTAAAAACAAAATTATGAAAACAATTGCAAACAATAAACCAAACTAATCTACTGAATAATTAATGGCCAAAATCAATCAGATTCACCAAACAACCATCAATTAGATTCAAATAATTCCCAATTCAAATAGCCATGAAAACCTTCAAGTAGTCACATGTATTACCATAGAACAATAATGAGTAGTAAAGCTTTGTTAGAACATGTATTTAGGGGACTTGGTTTTCCTAAGGCCTTTCATGGTTGCCTATGTAGCACTTCACAGTTGAAAGGTCCAATTGTGGACAAGTGCAACATAGATTACCATTACAAAGGCTTTGGGAAAATCAAGTCTCCCTAAACCATTATATCTTGTAACAATTGCACAAACTTTGACACTGCAAATTGTGTTTAATATTTGTATGGTTGGAAGTTAGAGTTCTTTTCATGGTTCCAACATCAAGGTCTACTTTCAATTATTTTAGAGGGGGGTTCTCTTTTGCATAGGTTATCGTTCATCAAATCAACCCTGCAACAATTCTATCAATTTTAGGTGCCTTTGATTAATTGCAAGTGTGTTCTATTTTTTAGGTGCTTTGATTCATTTGGGGGTGTTATTTTTTTAATAGGTTAGGCTATATCAACTCAATCATGCAACTATTGTAGCTTTGTATTTGAATCACTTAGGGGACTTGGTTTTGTGAAGGCTTTCAATGGTTACCTATGCAGCACTTCACAATTCAAATGGAATTGTGGACCCATGCAACATAGGTTGCCATCAAACGAGCGTTCATAAAATCAAGTCTCCCTAATTCATTACTGAATGCAACAATACACATGACTCTATAGGGGAAAGGAGTCGATACGTGCACATCCAATTTTCTACGGTCTACATTAACAAAACAACCATATTTATATGACTGAATTGATGAAACAAAACCAATGAAAAAGGCAACCTATGTGTATGTGTATATAAATGTATATATATATATATGTATATGTATATGTATATGTGTACATATATATATATATATATATGTATATATATGTATACATAAACATATATGTATATAGAATTACTTACATACATAATTTTTCTTACCAAGAATATATTTTTGTCTCTATTGGTTAGTTGACTGAATTGATGAAGCAAAACCTATATGGATATTTGTATGTGTATGTGTTATGTACATGTATGTGTGGATGTGGATGTGTATGTGTATGCATATAGAATTGCTTAAATGTAGAACCTATGAAAAAGAGAACCCAAAATTTATCTATGGCATCAGAACAACCAACAATATTATTTGTTACTGCAATGAAAAATTGCAGCATTGCTTATATGCATTCAGTTGAAAAATAGAACACCCCCAAATTTATCTATGGCACAAAAACAACAAACAATGTTATGTATATGTATATGTGTATGTGTATATGTATATATATTTATATGTATACATTTATGTATATTTGTGTATACATGTATATATATTTACATATACATATATGTATATGTATGTGCATATGTATATAGAATTGCTTACATGCAGAACCTATGAAAAAAAGAACAACCCCAGGTTTATGAATGGCATGGAAACAACCAACAATATTGTTTGTTACTAAAATAAAAAATTATAGCATTGCTTACATGCATTCATTTGCATGACTGAATTGAATCACAGCAAAAAAAATAGATATGCATTCATTTGCATTCATTTACATTCAATTGAAATGAAGCAACATCTATGAAAAAGATAATACCCCCAAATTAATCACTGGTACCTAAAAAAGATACAATAGTTGCATGACTGAATTAAAGAGCAACAACAAAATAGATATATGTACATCTATGTATATGTGTATACATATGCATATACATATACATATACATATATGTACATGTATATTTATATGTATATGTATATGTATATGTCTATGTCTATGTCTATGTATATTTATATGTATATTATGTATATTTATAT
>VDFB02324385.1:74693-86772 GCA_007258455.2 Sequoia sempervirens | reverse complement strand
AAATAACAATATACTAATGATAATATGACTTAATAGAGAGTTAAGATAGACACAAGCTGACTATTCATAACCCGATGTACAATAATATTAAGGGCGTAGCATGCCCCCCTTCTTCAAAGAAGCATTGTCCTCAATGCTAATCAAGTTTGGAAACTTTTGAATGAACTCCTCGTCTTCCCATGTGGCATCTTCAACTTGTAAATTCTTCCATTGGATGAGATACTCAATGATAGTTCTATTCCTCAGCTTCTTTGTGCGTGTTTGATGAATGTACTTTGGTTCCAAAATGATTCTCCCTTCTTCATCCAACTCAGGAAGTGTTGTTTGAGTGGGAATATTATGCCCAATTACCTTCTTCAAATAGGAAACATGAAAAACTGGATGTATCCTTGTTGTTGGTGGCAACTCAAGCTTGTAAGCAACACTACTGATCTTCTGCATGATTTGGTATGGACCATAATACTTTGGAGACAACTTATTATTCTTTCTTTGCTGCTTTAGTGAGATTTTCTTATAAGGCTGCAATCACAAGAAGACCCAATCCCTAACTTCAAAACTTCTTTCACTACGATGTTGGTCTCATCATGTTTATCTAATTTGTGCTATGGGCCACTTCCTGGGTCCCCGGAAGTACTTGTTGTTGGATAAAGCCATGGGTCTTTACCGCTTGAACTCCGGGACACTTTAATTGATGATGTGATGGAACAGGATGAGCATCTGACAGTGCCAAAATGGAGACATTTTTGATGAGCTTGCGTGAAAAGAAGTGTTATACCACTATTCTGGCAAGTGGTAGCCAATCTACCACTGGGACTATTTCTTTGAAGTGAAACAACGTAGATATCCTTCCAAACATTTATTAACAACCTCTGTTTTCCCATCTGATTGAGGGTGGTATGAAGAGCTAAGAGCCAATTGAGTACCCAAACATGAGAATAAATCTTTCCAAAAGTGACTAGTGAAGATAGCATCACGATCACTAACAATAACTTTAGGTGTACCATGTAGCTTTTGGATATTCTCCAAAAAAGTTTTAGCCACTGTACTTGTTGTAAAAGGATGTGCTAATGCAATGAAATGTGCATATTTAGTGAGCCGATCAACTACCACCATGATGACATTATAACCTTTAGATTTGGGAAGCCCTATGATGAAGTCCATGGATATCTCTTCCCAACGCTGGCTAGGAATAGATAAGGGTTGCAAGAGACCTGGTGTCTTAATTGTCTCCCCTTTATGCCTTTGACACACCAAACATTCAGCCACAAATTTTTGAACATCAACCTTTAGCCCTTCCCAAAAGAAATCTTGCTTGACTCGATGATATGTCTTCAAAAATCCTGAATGACCACCCACTGGAGACTCATGCAACTCTGTGAGAATATTGATTTTAAGGTTGGAATTCTTGCAAAGATACAAACGCTCTTTATACCAAAGATTATGTCCCTTCCAACAAAACTTATCTAAACTACTAGGATCAATTTTTAATTGCTCGATGAGATTACTTGTCGCAAAATCATTTTGCCACTCTGCTTTGGCTTCCTCCACCCAATTTTCTTGTAATATTGAAAGGGCACACAATAAGGCTTCATCTTTCTCATCCTTCCTTGATAGTGCATCTACGACAATATTTTCTTTCCCTTTCTTATATACAATCTGAAAGTCATATCCTAACATCTTAGTGACCCATTTTTGTTGCTCTTCAGAAGATAGTCGTTGTTCCAAAAAATATTTTAGGCTATCATGATCTGTCTTAACCTTGAAATGTCTACCCAATAGATAAGGCCACCATTGTTTCACTGCATGGAGTATTGCTAGCATTTCCTTCTCATAAATAGGTTTTAATAGATTCTACCTTTTAATTGTTACTCTCTAAAAAAAAAAGTAATTTCTGGTTTTATTCTTCATGAGCATCACAAGCCCGTCCCATTTTACATCACATTCCATAATGAATTTTGGTGAATTCAAGTAGAGGCACTGAGTTGTACACATAGCCTCCTTCAATCTCTCAAAATGTCAGATTAAGGCATCACCTAATGAAAAGAATCCTTTTCTTCAATAGAGTGGTGGAGAGGTGCTATAATTACCATAATTCTTCACAAATCTTCTATAGTACCCTCACAATCCCAAGAATCCTCTCGCTTAATGGTTTTGGAATAGGCCATTCCATGATAGCCTTAATTTTGTTAGGGTCCACCTTGCTCCTCTGAAACCATGTCCTAAATAATTCACCTCTGTATTAATCAAAGCACACTTGGATGGCTTAGCATAGAGTTTATGATCTTCAAGTATTTGTAATGCCACCACATGTTGCAAATGTTCTTCCCAAGTCTTGCTGTAAATCAATATATCATCAAAGAATACTTTAACACAAACTTTCTCGTGAACTTTAAAATGGAATTCATCAAACTTTGAATGTAGATGGTGCATTGGTAAGACCAAATGGCATCACCAAAAATTCATAATGACCCTCATGAGTCCGAAATGCTGTCTTACAAATATCTTCCTCCTTAATCCGAATTTGGTGATAACCAGATCTAAGATCTAACTTGGTAAAATACATAGCTCCATTTAATTCATCTAGCAAATCATCAATGACTGAAATTGGAAACTTATCTTTAATAGTGTACATGTTGAGCACTCTATAATCTGGACACATGCGCCAAGTATCATCCTTCTTACGTACCATCACCACCGGCGAGGAGTAAGCACTTTGGCTATGCCTGATGATTCCTGCCTCTAGCATCTCTTCAACAATTTTTTCTATCTCACTCTTTTGTATGTGTGGATACCTATAAGGCCTGATGTTTGGTGGTTGGCTCCCCGAGACTAACTTGATGGCATGATCATGATCCCTCTTAGGAGGAAGTCCTTTAGACATATCTCCAAGAACAACTGAGTGACGATCAATTATAGCTTGCAAATCTGGATGAGTAGGAGTAATAGATTGAGAGACTTCTAATGAACATAGTTGGGCCACAAATCCATCCACTCCTTTCTTTTAAGCAACTTTTGCATTTGATGAGAGCTTACCATTTGTGGAGTTTTTCCTTCAACCCCCTTAGCTCTACTAGCCTTCCGCCTAATTGAAATCTCATGAATAGTTCTTGGAAGTTCATCTCAATTGTTCCTAATGTAGTAAGCCATTGTACTCCCAAAACAATATCTCTGCACCCATGGATATCGCATACATTGGGGTATCAAGTTGATAATCTCCCATGGATAATTTAATGCTATGACACTTCCCTAACAACTAACTGTACCACCATCTGCAATCAAAACTTGAAACTCTGGAGCTAGATATATGAAACAATTTAGATGAGTAGCTAACTTTTTGTTGATGAAATTATGAGTACTACCTGAGTCGATCAACACTGTTACCTTCTCTTCTTTAGGAACCCCACCACCTTGAGAGTTTGTGGAGCACTAAAACCTGAGAGTGCATGACAAGAAATGATTGGTTGAGAATCATGTGATTCCCCATTTGACTCCCTTTCATCTTCTAGTATGGGTTCCTCCTCTTCTTCCTCATTGGGACCTTCAATATAAAACAATTTCTTTTCACTACATTTATGTCCTCGACTGTATTTGCTATCACAATTGAAACACAATCCTTTTGCTCTTTTCTCCTCAATTTTTTGTGGAGTCAACTTAGTAGGTTGTGTTGAATATCCTTTCTCTCTTGTCACATTAGCCCTTTGCTTCTTAGGAATCAAATATTTCTCCTCTACCAAGTGCTAAGATAAAAGACTCATTTATGGAACTAGGGCTAAACATGTGTACCTCATGTTGAATGTGATCCTTGAGACCACCCAAGAATAAGTCATTCAAGTTTTCCTCCGTAATTGTATCCACCCTTAAGGATAGATTTTGGAATTGATGAATATAATCCTTAACTGATCCTATTTGTTGAAGTTTAGCTAGCTAGCTGAAGAAGTTGTCTGTGACACTATTGCTATATTGTGCTTGGAGTTCCTCTGTAAAAATTGACCATGAGACGGTGAGCCCCTTTTTTCTTCGATGAGTGCAAAGCCAAAGATACCAAATGAATTGATCTGGTTCTAGATATAAGGAAGCCATCGTGACCTTTTGTCCATTTGGGATTTGGTGTACTTCAAAAAAATTCTCTATTTGGTTTATCCATGTTAGAGGATCCTTACCATCGAACTTGCGCATATCCACCTTTGGAAATAAATTCCTAGATCCCATAGGAGTACTAAAGCTTGTGTCAGTAGTAGCTGACCTAGAATTTTCACCTTGGCAGCTTGAGAACTCCTTTCTTGATTCAGCTATGTAGGTGCTTAACATGTTTCGCATGTCCGACATATCCATCTTAATTGAGGAAATTTCTTCCTTGAACTTATTGATTTCTTCATTATGAGTAATATCCTCGATTGTTTCACCATCCTTATCAGGAGTCTTCCCCGGAGTGACAACATTCTTTTTACCCCTTGTTGCAGGCCCTGTCATGATGGAAACCACTAATATTGAAATAAATCACACAAATGAAACTTAAATTATCTCAAATTTTTATTGTAATCTCCTTTAGTATGTCTTCAAAAACCCAATAAAAATTAGACTCCAATTCAACAATATGTGTGAGATATGTAGATTCCAAAAAAATAGTGTAGAAACACTAATTCTGCAATAATTCGCTTAATTCTACTTCAATTATTCTAAAATATGGACTGTAGCTTCTTCAATATGTTCTTCAAAAACCCTTTAAAAATCAGAAAAAAATTCACCAAAATCTGAAAGATATGCTCTTCCCAAAATCGCCTCCAAAATTGAGAAAAACCTTGCCTCTATGGTGCCAAGATCATGCTCTGATACCACTTGTTGAAATAACTTGCACAATAGAAGAATATGATATGAAATATGCTGCAAATACTTGATAATAACTGAGAATAACAAGCCACTTCAAGGGGGAAAACCTCCAAATATCTCTAATGAGAACACACTTCACACTTGATTATGAAATAAGACTCACAACCTCCTATATATACCTATTTATGCCAAGGATATCACCTAGGCCGACTTAGACACACCAATATAAGACTTAGGCCGACCTAAACAACTAAATAACAATATACTAATGATAATATGAATTAATAGAGAGTTAAGATAGCCACAAGCTGACTACTTATAACCCGATGTACAATAATATTAAGGGCATAGCAAACATGGTATCATACCTCTTGAATTAACGACAAGCCTAAAGAAGACATTTATTTGTAGAACCCCCTGATTCACTGTCTTAGGAGATACCCTATACAAACGTAGTCTAGATAGAACATTACTTTGATGTCTCAATGTGGAAGAAGAATAAACCACTTTACAGGAAGTGCACAAACGTATTAGTGGGTCTCACGCAAGTGGACCTAATCTAGTACAAAAATTGCTGAGAAAAGGGTACTATTGGCCCTTAATGAAACAAGAATGCATTTAGTACCCAAATAAATGTCATCAATTCCAGTAGCACAGTGATCTTGTTCACACACTAGCATAGGAATTGAGACCCATAACAACACCATGGAATTTCTCATAGTTGGGATTAGACTTGGTAGGTAAGATATCTCCCACTTCATCAAATGGGTACAAGTTCATTGTCACCACAATTGAATACTTCAAAAAGTGGATAGAAGCAATTCCATTGACGTACATCACAAGAAAATAGATATCCAAGTTCATCTTGAATTATCTAATATGTCAATATGGAATTCCCCAAACCATCATAATGGACAACGAAACCCCATTCAAAAACCAAGATGTTAAAGAGCTTTGTTCCAATTTTTCTATCTAGCATGGATTCTCCATGTCCTACTATCCCAAGGAAATGATCAAGCTAAAGAATCCAATAAAACCATCCTAAAAATACTAAAAAAGATTATTAATTTTTCCGGTTGTGATTGGAATTTGCAACTAAACCTAGCCCTATGGGCTTACTAAACCAACATTCATAGACCTACATGTGCCACACCTTTTTCATTGGTCTACGAATTTGAAGTCGTCTTACCTATTGAAGTTGAAATCCCTTCACTGTGAATATCTCTGAAAGGTATGGTCAACAATGGGGAATATTTGGTGTCTGGATTGAATGAGTTGGAACTCTAAGATGAAATGTGGTTGATCACATTAAACCATATTCAGGTTTATCAGAATAAGCTCAAATGAAGCTACAATAAAAATATCAAAAAAAAAAACTTTCAAGTTGGTGACCTAGTACTAAAAGAGAATCAAAAGATCCAATTGAATCAAGATATGAAGGGGAAGTTTAAACCAAAATGGTTAGGTCCGTTCATCATCACAACAAGATATGGCTCTGGAGCTTATCAATTGGCTACTCTTAGTTGAACTACTGAACAATAGTCATGTTAAAAAGTTCTATACTTGAACACATTAGAGTATCCTCGTGAAAAAATATAAAAAAGCAAAAAAATCAAAAAGCAAGAAAAATAGTAAAGAGAAATAAAATATTCTGAGTGAAAACCACTTTGTGGTGCTTCTAGGATAGGTACCATAGTGAAAACCTGGAAAATAGGCACTACATTTGAATAAGACCTGTATCTTTATCTATGAAGCACTATCAAAAGCATCCACCCATCTATCCCATAATAAAATGTGCAAACCAACCATGGCTTGTAACTAATCAAGTTTCAAACCTTATTGCACCATCAACATATGTCTCCCACAATGAAGGAAATCTTGTCTTGAATTGGGGAAAACTTCCCAAAACTAGTAGTGGATTGGATCCTTGTAAATCTCATCACAGTTGAAAAACTATCAAAATCAAAAACATCCAAAAAACAAATAAAATCAAAACAAAATCGAAAACATAAAAAATCCCAAAAATATGTTATGCTTTGATTCAACACCAGTTGAACTACATGGTCTTTGTGTGTATAACATAGACAAGGCTTATCTTTGATCAGTCCTCGAGGCCTTAGGTCAATCCCCTTAGGTATCTATCATGCTTTCTTTTAGCTTAGTCAAAAAATAAAAATCCAAAAAAAAAAAAAAAAGAGTCAAAAACATGTTCATATCAAACGAGCAAACTATGAGCCTTTGCATGGATAACATAGGCAAGGCCATCATAACTTATGAGCCCTTGAAGCCCTAGGTTATTCACCCAAAGAAGGGAAAATGTTCGAAAATCTTATCAAAATCCAAAAACATTCATAAAATATAGAAAAAATCAAAAGAAAATATCAATCAATACAATCGAACTATGATGTCTCTGCGTTTGTCACATAGGTAAGGCTAATTGAAAAAAATAAAAACATCATCGAATAAACTAAGAAAATAAAAAGGTCCTACTATCCATTATCACCCAATCACAATAAACTCATAATCCATAATAAACAATCATCACAGTCACCCTTTGACAACACAAACAACAAAAAAAACAAGCATCAAAATCAAAAATTCTAAAGTAAATATCAAAATTATTAGACAACAATTAGGTGAAAATAATGCCTAAGTATAAACTACCATACCCATTTGAAAATAATATCTACAGTCCTAAATACGAGTCTTAACAGATAAAACGTTCCTACAATAGACATGTCATCAATGAATTTCATCATGAAACATAAAAACAACTATGGCAAGTGATACTGCAACATTTTTTTATCATTTTTCAAAGTCTTATTTTTTTATTTAACTTAATACCACATTCCCAAGATCTCTCAAGGACATCCATAAGGATTTAGAGAAGAAGGAATGGTGGCATTAACTGTCGATTTATGTTTGTGTTGTTTGTGAGATGCTTGTGTGATACTACCACAACAAATACTTGCATTTTTTTTATTTATGGAAGTTGTTTTGAGACAATTCATGTAGCAATTACAAGTTAGGTATTTCATACCTCTCTGTGTAATTGGTCTGAAAAGTTTTAACACAACTCAACCATATACTCTAACAGGATTTTTGTATGTTTGGTATGAGCAAAAATATTCTTTATATGTTGAGTCAAGGTCTACACAATGGATACAAAGCCACCTTGGTTATTAATACTCTTGTGCATCATGTTTGTTTGCTACATCAAAAGAATTGCTAAAAGATATGAATCATCCATGCAAGCAAAAGAAACTCATCACTAACTAACAATATCAAATTTCTATTCATCTCTAAATCATCTAAACACTTCTAACTAACAACTCCATCCTGCATCAAAATATCATTAGTGCCGCATCCATCCTGCATCCATCATTTCATCAGTACATATCATGACCATAGTAAAGCAATAAAAACATCATGCATCATGCATAATCATCTATAATATATGAACATTCATTATATACATAATAGAACATCATCTATCATTGATATACAAATCATCCATCCATCAACATCATATGCATACATAAAAAGGTACAAAACATAAGCATACATCATCATCCATAATCATCTCATAGCACATCATAAAGCCAAATCGAAACATGGTATATCACATATATCATCAAAACTGAGAATGTCACATACATCATCAAGTAACATGTGTGATATCATATACAAGAAAATACATATATATGAGGCCTTAGCTGGGCTGATGAATGTATATACAAAAAATCATGTCTCTAACATAAGTCTCTGATAAAATGAACATCATAATAGATCAAGAAATAGTCAACCCTGCTACTCATCCTGCCTGCGAGGAGGCTGCTCCCCATCTCGGGGTGGAGATCGATGTAACTATTGACTTTTATGAGGAGAAGGTTGTGGCATGACTAACAGTTGATCATGCTACCTAACTGATTGATTTCCTAACTTCGTTGCATTGGTAGTTGTACTAGGCTCACCAAAGTGAGGAAATATCCATCCTCTAGGAACAAAAACCTCATATAGAGTCTAGTAGTAGGTACTCTCTCTCATAAACTGGTCCCACTTTGCTATAAGGGCATCACAGTCTGCCCTGAGGGTATCCCTCTCAGTGGTCACAATCTGCAACTATGTATTAGAAAAATGATGTCTCCCAATCTCAATATCTCGCTTTGCCTTGAGCTTGTCTCTCTCTTGCCTAAAACCATCTCTCTCCTATCTTGCAACATCTAGCTCCATAGTTAAGGCTGCAACTTGTGCCTCAATGGCCTATTGCCACACAACCTCTACATCTCTAGCCACTGTCAACTAGGTGATTTGAGCTACCACCACTGCATCCCCAAGTGGAGGAGGACCTGATGCCACTAGCTAATCCTACTACATAGGATCATCATACTCATCCTATTTCCTATCTTGTCTTGCTCTATCAAGCTGCTCAACAATGATCTTGAGTCATTGTCTCTCACCCCTATGGCTAGTAATACCTACTCTACTAATAACTAGCGCACTGCCAACAGGATTTGTAAAACAAAGAGGAGCTCGATGAGCCCACCACTGATCATAATCTCATGTAGTACCCGAGTCCATTGATCCTACAGGTCACCCCCATCCAAATGGGGCAAGTTCCCTAAACTCTACTACTATTTCATCAGAATCATCTTGGAGCCCCCACACCCTAACATCTTAAGTAGTCCTCCCGAAGTGAGCATGGTAATCATCAGTGAATCATGATTGTCACTCACTAAACTGGTGAAGAAATCGATCAAGTAAATAATGCTCAAGCAAAGAATGAACATGGTCTACCAACCAATGAGTTTGCTAGAAAAATGGAAGCTACTCTTGGTCATCATGCCGTGCATCACCATCTAACCATGGCCTTCAAATGAAACTAGGCATATCATCAATAAAATGACGCTAATAAGATAGCTGGCCAGGCCAAGTGTAGTGAAGAAAATCACCATATTTATAAGAATATGGATCCTCTAGATCTCGATCCAGGGCACCATCAGGTCTCGTCATTCGGATATGCTCCCAGACCCACACATGTAGCAATGTAACACAGGTGGAAATGGAATTGCCTCACTGATAAGAAACCTCATGCATGTATTTGTATAGATGTACAAGGAGACACAAACCCCATGCATACCTAGTACCATGCTCAAACATTTGCTCAATACATACACCCCAACCAATTGGAAATTGTCTACCTCTTAGATTATGAATGACGAGCCTCAAGACCAAAGCACATAAAACCAAAGAAACATGATCTACACTATCAATGAATGAAGATAGGTATTTCTCCAACTCCACAACCTGAAGATTCCTAACACCAATAACTTGTCGCATAACACGTGTACCCTGTCGTACAAAATAGGTCACGAGCTCTCCATGAATTGGAATACGGAGAATCCTCCATACATCCTCTAAGGTGATGGTTGCCTCACCAATCAACAAGTGAAAGGATGATGACTTATAATGCCATCTCTCAACGAGAGCGGTCATCATCACTCTATGGCATCTAATCATTGGCATATAGTAGATATGTCATAATCCTACAACATCTAGGACATCCCGCTCAAGCTTATGAAAACTAGTGATCAAATCAAACAACTGACACAATCGTCACTCTCTTGAGTAAAGCTATTTGAGAACTGCCTACAAAAATTCAACCCATGACGTTAAGAAGTTGATACAAAAACACAAAATGAACTTAAGATTCCAAATAAACTAGTTAAAACTTTCACAAAAAGCAATAATGATTACTTTTTTGACAGTGGTCAAGAAAGTCAAAAGTGGTTACTTTTTTGTCAAAAGCAGTCATAAAATGAAAAAAGAGAAAAAGTTTCTCAAGAGCATACACAAATGACAAAGGCAGCCATTTCATACCAAGAAAGTCAATAGCAAAAATTTTACTCAAAGGAAAAAACCAAAAGTGAACATATAGAGCAATAGCGAACAACTAAATCAAAGGTAGTAGAAGAATGTAAGAGTGGTGCATTGACAAACATCAAAAGTAATAAGAACGATGCAAAACCATAAAATTCATGAAACTACCACTATCGCCTAAATTTTTTTCTAGAATTTATTACTCAAAACTACTGCCGTACCAACACCACTGGGCCTCCCAAACTCATGAACCGCCTTTGCACGAATTAGGGCTCCTACAATCCTCGACATCATGAATCAACAATCACCAAAGATAAGAATTTACTAAGCACTGGGAATCAAATGAGGTAAATTGAACCCTAATTACCTATTTTAACCCCACAAACCCTAATTTTTTTTACCTAGGAAACCCTCCTAGGTTAAAATTAAGAGCTCCCATAAACATTTGAACTATAAACGAGGGACCTATAAGCTTAATTTTTTGTTCTCTACACATCTAAACTAAAATAGAACATTGTCGCAAGCCTGACCCAAAAAATGATTTTTCTGGCCAAGCTCTCAAGGGGGCAGTCCAGTGTTGTACTATCTTTCCGCTAACCGTTGGGGCATAGTGGGGCATATGAATTTTTTCAAATCTTGATCTTAACATCAAATTCTTTGAAATAAAGCAACTAGTACTTTGTCTCAAAGAGGGGAAAAATGTAGACATGTAAAAATGACCTAACACTTATCACACATCCTAAATGACATTTTCTGATCATCGGCATCATTAACACTTAATATCACTACATTTCACATCATTAACATAAAAAAACCTAATTTCCTCTATTAATTAAATAATCTTTAAATTATTTAATTAATTCACTTTTTCATCATTTTTGACTAATTAAATTAATTTCATTTAGTTAATAAAGTCCTAATCTAACTTTATTCCTCCTGATTAATTAAATAACATCAATTATTTAATTATGTCACTAATTTTTTTTATTCAAGGGGTAAACACTTTTGAACCAAAGTTATGAACCTGAATACAACCATTCAACAATACCACCCCAACGGGGTTTGAACCTTGGTGGCAAGAACAACAATGCCACCTTTAAACCATCATACCATGCCAATACTGGCAATTATGTCACTAATTTAGCCTACTCCCCAAAATCAATTAAATTATTATCACTTAATAGTTTAATTAAATTACGTTCCCCTAAACTTGAATAATTAAATTAATTATTCAAAACATCATTCAAAAAAGTCAACAAAACAAATACAACCTTATTTACAAAAGTTAAACATGGCTTGCACGTTCAACTCAAAAATATTAATTAATTAATTCAATTAATTAATTACCTTCAACCCCTTTTGTGATTGAGTA
>VDFB02324385.1:0-64386 GCA_007258455.2 Sequoia sempervirens | reverse complement strand
TTCCTCCAATTCAAATTCAAACAATTTCCCTCCATGGAAATATCTTGCACATTCTTCCTAAAATTAAGGATTTGTGTTTGTTGAAATCAATTGCAACCCTTGATTAACTTTATCAATCTAGGTGATCTTTCAGTCTCATCCATGGATTTGACCCTTGATCCATGTCAATTCCTCTCATCCATTTCTATCCCTTGATTAACCAAATTGATCCTAGCCATTGATTCACCTAAAAATCCTATAAATAGCCCCTATTTCATGAGTAATTCATCCACAAAGCTTGACAGTAATTACACTATAGTAATTTTTAGAGCCATCTTTGAGATCATTTAGTCATTTTGCATCCATTTCATCCATTTCTCCATTAAATAATCACTTTAAAACTTGCTTCAATAATGGAATTAAGAAAGGGTTGATCATTTCCCATCAATTCAACACTAATCCCCCAATGGGATCAGGTTTGCAAGTGTAGTTAGGTTTCCTTTTATCAAATTGCTTTCAATTTCATTTTGATGGATTCCTAATTATATTTTCAAAGATTTCATTGGGAATATTTGTTAATTGGTCCAATTGATTGATTTGTGGAGGGATAACTCCCTATTTTTTTAGGTGGAATTAGATTATTGTTTTGTTGGGTACTCAATTTGCAGCGGGGTATTCTTGGGGACCGCTTGTTGATAGATTCTACAAAAATGTTTATAGATTTGATGGAGAAAGAGTATCCCTTGGTATTTATTCTCAACACTTACTATTTTGTGAAACCTGGTTTTCATTTGGGTCTACGCCAAACAAGAAAATGAAAAAATTATCCATGTGTAGGAGCCCGTTGCTTTGAAAACAAAAGGTAAACTATTTAAGAAAAAAATTCTCATCATCCATCTATCAAATATACTATCCATTTTGTAATCATCGTTGCCTGAGAAAACATATAATATATTCGCATATTGTAATTACCAAATGGTCAAGGACTATCTCCTACACAAAATAGAGACACAACATTCACTTCTTAGGTTAGTTGACTATACAATTTTGACGCTCAATTTAGTTTTCTCATGAACTTATTGGAAAGTAAGAGAAAAATGAACACACATGAATAAATCATGATATTTAACTGAATAAGTCTTGTATTGTAGGAAGTGTGGCTTCTAGCTGACCAAGAACCAACATCCCCCTTCTCCTGTTTATGCTCTGCTTTGATAGCCAAAGAGCTATCATCAATGGACATCTTGACGTCCTCCTTCCACAACCCAAGGAAATCAAACCATTAAGGTGATGAATGAGATGTAAGCCTTATCCAACAAACTCTCCCCAATTTTTTATTAGTAGCAACCTTTCTAAGTAGTAGCAAAAGGTGATGGGTAATCTTGTTGTGCATACTTTTCAATGAAGTCACACAAAGTTGGTGTTGTACTTGAATTTGCAACTCATCCCTACAATTTTTAGTTCTCTTCATCCAAATTGAAAATGGAAATTTTATAGTTGATAGTAGGTGGGAGAAAGAATTTTGAAAAAGATAAAAATTAATCGAACAGTGATAACTATGTCTGTCGTGAGAAAATGGGAAAACGAAAACAAAAATAAGACTTTTACCGATCTAGAAAAGTCAGAGCTTAGATTGTGTTGGCTAAGCTAGCCCCTTTCAAAACCCTACTTACCTAATAATAAAATTTAACCCGATAGATTAATATGTTAACAATCATTATCCCCATTAGAGGAAGTCATTAATTGTAGTTTATAAGGAAGTTGTCGACTTGGAGAGGAAATTTTTCAAAGTCACTGTCTCAAAAGAATTGCCCACCATAGAAATTGGAGGAATGGATCATTTGATAAAATAAAACCAACCCTTAAAGGAAGAGTTCATAGGAATCTATAAAGCAATGCTTGAATTCATATTTCTCTTGCTAGAGAAAGATTAAATCACATCTAGAAAGAGAACTTAGTAGGTGTGGAAAGTAAGTCACTGTTAGAGGAAATAAAGTGTAGTGGGTGATCAAGTTAGAATGATGTAATAAAGTGAAGCATCACCTCAAAAGATCACAACATATTTGACAAAAGCTACAAATTTTGTTCTCGAAGGAACTGCCACCAAAGCCCGTCATAAGGAGAAAGGTCATTGCATATTTGTAAAGATTACCACTGATAATGACAAGAGGCAATTGGATGGGTATGAAGAATGCATGATCAACCACATGTAGTTATCTACTATCATATCCAATTCAACCACCAAGTGCATAGTGTTCTTTAATTAGTTTATTTTTGCATAATAAAATTGCATGTGTAATTCAGTATAGGAATAGTTTTTTATTATGCAAAAACAAAAGTTAATTAAAGAAAACTATGTGCTTGGAGGTTGAACTGGAGATGACATTAGATAACTACATGTGGTTAATCATGCATTATTAAATCTCACCTTGCATGAGCAATGGGGAAGTTCCTGAACCAATTGCAGATCTTCCAAAATCTTTCAAATCCATATGGCTTGACAACTGTCTATTGCTACTGCAATATACTATGCTTCTATAGAAGAGAGAGCCATGGTTTCTTGATTTTTACTACTCCATGATACAACTCAAGAACTAAGTGATAAAATATAACTAGATTTTGATTAGTTGTAAGATAGAAATTCATTATAAAAGACAAGAGTCTAGTTTTGAAGACAAAAGATGAGTTTGAAAAGTCATCACTAGAAAGAAGGAAATTTATTGTGAAGTCACAATAGTTGAAGAAGTAGTCTAAACCACAAGGATTGTAGTCAAGGAAAAAGTTTGTGTAAAATAAATTGTAGAATTGTTATTGAGGTCTGCAAGGAGAACTCAGTTGCACATAAGAGGGGAAAATTGTGGAATAGAGAGATTGTTGTCAAAAACATAGTGGATTATTGGCCACCACTCAAAGTTAAATCACCATTAAAGAGGGAATTTTAGCTCTTAATAACTATTTTCAATAAAAGAGATCATTATCCTTAGCACTTGATAACCATCATTGTTTGTAAACAAAAGTTGTAGGTAAATTGCAAGCTGCCAAAGTAAAGGTAAATAATAGTTTTTGTTTTATAAAATTGTATTTTTGAGTTTATTATAAAGAAATAACAAAAATATGATCATAACTTGTAGCTTGAAAGCCATTTTGAATAAGGATAATATCTCAACCAAGAATAAGTAAAGGTGTGAAGCCACCAAAATCAATGATAATTTGGAAGGAAGAATACAAAATTGGGGCATTGTAGTGAAGTGCATCATAGCCAAGTGGAGAATCAATAGCATTAAGTAAATTCAATAAATAAGAAAATTATTTGTTTTTGTAGTGTCAAAAAATGTACTCCTTTATATTTTCACTCTATGTTTGGGTCCCTTAATTAATTGGACTTAATTAAGCCTCTAATTGGCCCAATTATGCATTTAAAAGCCTAATTAATCCTATTTTTCGAAAGGGAAATTTGTATTAAACAATTACAAACATTAATTGAATTTTCTTGGAATTGGAGTGTCCTAGATTTAGTTCCAAGGAACCATTCGCCCTCCTCCTTATGTTTAGGACCCCATTTTTTAATATGTTTTTGGCGGCATTTTTATGATTCAAATTCAATTTGCAATTATCGGTCTTTGATGTTTAATTATCAGGAAATTAGAAAATTATCTATAAATACAAGGTCTTTTTATCAATTCAAATCCTAAGATTTTTGAAGGAGCAAAATTACAACAAATATTATTGTCAAAAAAGTGTTCAAGAGAAAAATTTTCAATTATTTGTTGTAGCATTCAAGATCTTAAGCATCATGTCAAAGTTATCTTCAATCATGAATGTTTGTGGAGCTAACATTGTGATGTAGGTTTCAAGCATTCAAGTCAAGCATCCTAGTGGAACCCTAAAATTTTATTATCCCATTGGTTCCATAGTCAAGCTTGTGATTGATTTTTCCTTGTTGTTACTGGGGTTTAGGGTTTGTGGTCTCCATTCACTTATACCCTTAATGTTCCTATTGGCTTATGTTTTCTCATTGACTAGTTGCATTAGGTAACCAATTGATTAAGTGGCACCTTATGGTCTTTGCTATTATTGTTTAACTGGCCCTAGTATTTTGTTACTTGTGAATGCTTAGGAAGTCCCCTTTTAAAAACAACTTATGCCCTCATGCATTTTTGCTTCACTTAAGTTTATCATTGGTGGTTCATCGTTCATCATGTGTTTTTTTAAACTAAACCATGCCCATCCTGTGATGAGTGATGTGCTATATTTTCTTACTGGTGTGGATCTATCATTGATCATGTGTTACATTCTCACCACTAGAAGGCAATGAGTGATGAGCAATGTAGTTAAGTACTTAACCCATTGTTGGCCTTGCTGCTATTTCCAGTTGTCTTGTGACATTCTAAAGGGAACCTGTGACTGCTGATGGGTTGAGTTACTCCCCATCACAGGTGTTTAGTGTTTTGCGGGTTGAGACTACTCCATGGAAGGCGAACAAGCAATGGGCAATAGGATTTAAGTCTTTGGCTAGGATTCTCCTGTGGTCAAGATCAATGACCAATATCTCATTGTTGGCTTCTCAGCCATTGCTTGATGAAGTCCCAAGGTAGAACTGGAAGATGTGATGGGAGATGTGAGTTTGGTTTCTAGCTGATATCTTCTCGCGTTCAGGATCAACAGTGGGCAAGTTGATCATTATGGAGTTTGGATATAGATGGGTATGTGGTAGTTTTAAAGCACCTCATTGTTGTTTCTAAGTATGGGCAACAAAGCAAGTGGCAATCCTTAATGGGCCTCGTTGATCAAGTTTTAAATCCTGAACGATCAATGGCTAGGATTCAACATGGAGCGATTGATTTTTTTCTCGCTTGAGTGAGCTAGGGTGGCCATTAAATGCAACTTTCCTCTAATTCCTCTATTTAATGAGGATTTCATGTAGTTTGTTTGATCACCTACAATTATCAAGGCACAAAAATAATTGTTACCGATACTGGAGGAGTGAGTTTTGAGTATTGAATGAATTATCATAGAGGTGGTGGTACGATATCCCTTGGTCTGTCAATGTGCATGCATGCATTTTAGTGGTATTGTTGCTATAGCTCAATTGTACTTTGTATTGTCTTGTCTGGGGCTCTTGGGGTTTTCATTTCTGTGAGTGGTGATTCTTTGAAGGTTTGGCTCACGTTTTTCCTACAAGATAGGATGTGGTTAGTGTTTCACTCTAGGAAAAATGAGTGTGCCAAGTACTCCTGTCACACTAGTTCGAAGGTCTAGGAGATTGAGTATGTAGGAACCATTTGCATATGTGTTTGAAGCCAAACCCATTATGGCAGAAATGTTAATGGTTCTGAAAGGTAAGAGGAGTATTCGTAAGAAGAGTGAGAAAATTGTTTTCAAGAGTACATACAATTTGAGAAATAGGACAGTTTCAAAAGAATTAGTCAAGTTTAGAGGAAAAGGGCTTGTTGAGTCTATGAATGAATTGAAGGAGAAGAGTAAGGATCCTAGGGTCTGTTTAGGGGAGCCCAGTGTTCTTGTTGTGATTTCTGATAGTTTTGCAAGTGAGGAAGGAGGAACCATCCCTGATTTTGGCCATTTTCCTATTTCCCTTGTGCCTTATGATGATTTGAATGATGAGGTGATTGTTACAACTCCAATCTCTATCAAGAAATCAGGTGGGTGTGTTTACTTAGCTGCTAACAAGACTGGGTAGCACCCATTTTCTCTTGCTCAATGGTGTTTATTTTTTGGATTTTGTGGTGACTTGACTTCCTTATTGTTGGTTTGTCAGTTTGTGCTATTGGTACTGATGGTGACTTCATCGGTGTTGGTGAATGTGTTGATTTTGGTAACACTTTTGGAAGGCTTGTGTGTGCTTCTCCGACCAATTGCTTGTCATTCTTTTTGCCTTTTTGCTTTCCTGTAGTATATTAATGATTAAATATAATGGTTCGGAAAATGGACCAAATGAAATTAAATTAATCTTAAATGATTATGAAATGTAATTGTAATGAGCCTGATGCTTGTTGCTCCCTTCATCTATAAAAGGGATTTCAAGGCTCATTATTGGGGTCAAAATTTTGAGTCTAGAATGGTCTAGGTAGAATTTAAGTACAAAAAATAGATACAATGCATAAGGCTTGATGAATATGCTGGCCAATCATCTTGGGTATAGGTCATATATGCAATAGTCTCAAATAGTTTTACATGAATGAATGATATAAAACAAATCTAAATTCCAAAGCATGTACTCTCCTTTGTACTTTTTTGTAGATTATAAATGAATATATCGAGGATCTTTTCATTTGTTGCCAATGGTTTAATTGGGTGTATGGATTTGTTTTCTTTGCTTTAGCTTAATGAGTTAATTAAATGCTTGAGGAGATTCGTAGGTCTGTAAGAATTTGTAGAGGATTTGGTAAGAAGTGATGTTTTGGATATAGTGAGTTTTTTTATTGCAAGGAATTAGAAAATAGTCCATCTATTTTAGGGTTAAATTGTTTGTGTATTATTGGGTATTCCATATTTGACTCCATTTACCCAATTGATGAGGCATTGGCTTGTTTGTAAAGAATTCATGCAATCAAATGAATTAGTAATATTCCTAGCCATAGGTTGAAAATAAGAACAATACTCATTAAAATATTGTCAATTCTGAAATGAAATTTTGAAGTACACCCTCGTTCCTAGCAAATGGATAATTATTTACTCAAAGATCAACCAAATCCTAGGTGAATTTTGTGTATTTTCCTGTGATAGGAACTCATTTGTGAAGAAGTGTTCTCCATTTAAACAAATTAAAATGAAAAAAATAGGGAAATACCCTCCCTGGTCCCATAGAGCCTAAAGTGCAGGAGTAAATACCTCATAATTCTTTACTCATTGTGTTGGCCATTAGCCTAGGGATGTCTTGAACATAAGGATTGGCTCTGCTTTAAATAATTCCAGGTTTCAGCTATTAAAAACACCAATATAATTGGCGACTCTGTTGGGGAAGAAATTTTTCATTGCAAATCTGTATATCTCAGAGTCAAATGGTGTGATAATTCTGAACAGCTTGTTTAGATATTGACCAATTCTTGAACCAAGTAGTAAATTTGGGTGCAGCAAAGTTCGAAGGATCTGAAAGTGACTCCATTGTGGAAGCAAGCCCAAAATACATTCTTATTTTGAAGAAACTTCATCCCATTTGAAGTTTAATCCTCTATAATAGGAGGTGGTGAATCTGACTAAAGAATCTGATAAAGAATACATTAAAGCCCCAGATCCTCAGATTTAAAGACAAAAGCTAGGTGGCTGCTGCAAGATTCTAGGTATTCTCATGAATCCAAAGAAAATATTATCACATTTGTAAGTAATTTGTGGGAATTTTCAAGATATATGATATAAATAATTCCCTATTAGGTGAGTTACACTAAATGAGGGAATAATAGTGGTAATTTAGCATGCCTTTAGAATGTGAATTGCAATTAGTCCATTATCATAAATAAGCATGTTGTATTGTAAGATCTTAAGAAAAATTCATAGGAGTTATTCATTATAAAGACTTAAGGTTGCAATTGCTCAAAGGAATTTGAATTACCAAGTGTAATTGCAAAGAAAATTTTATAATTCTCTTTCAAGGAGTGAGGATGCATTGCCAAGCTGCATATTTTGGTGTAGATATGAATGTAACCATGCACGATGGACAACATTTGTTGTGTCAAGGGAATTTCAGTACTGAGAGGTACAAAGCCATTAGTTTTAATAACATTTGTGGTTATCCAAATGTTGTACCATCTAAGATCAGAGATAGGATACCAAAATTTAATGGTGTAAAAACTAAATCAACAAGTAAACATTTGCAAGAGTTTGTTGATATGATGTGAGATTATGAATTGGACTTTGAAGATGTTGTCATGAAATTAATTGTTCATTCCTTGTGAGGAGATGCTAGAGATTGGTTCTCTTATTTTCCAGCATCCTCCATACATTCATGGGATGAATTGAGAGAAATGTTCATGAAACAGTTTGGTGAAAGGACTGATCCAGTCTTAATAAGATGAAGGTTCATAAGTATGGAGAAAGAAGAAGATGAGCTAGTTCCCTCTTTCAATCTTAGATTCTCAAAGATTATAAGAGAGATCCCTGAGAGCATAAGGCCAAATGATGCAGAATGTTTGGTGGTATACTTGGGTGCATTTGATAAAAAGGTGAGTTATCTCCTAAGAGATAAGAAGCCCACAACATTGCATCAGGCATATCAAACTACCATAGAAATTGAAAACAATTTGAAGTATTCCATGATGAAATGATATTCAACTACCAATGCTGGTCATCCTAGCACATTTCATGCAGATACAACTAGTGGATCAATTAGTAGAAATTTGTGCCAAGGTGGTAAGGATTCTATTGTTCTAGTTTCTCCACCATTACAATATGAGAGTCATGGTAAAACCAAAGAGAGAAGCTCATAGGATCAAAGAAAAGTTGATAAGGTATTCTTAGTCAAGAGTTTACATGAGATGAAAAGGTATCAGGGGGAATCACCCTATGATCTGTTTTCTAGGTTTGTGGATACTTTATTAGAGATACCTAAAAATGCTAGACTAGAAGACTCAGTATGTATTGATTTGTTTTGTGAAATGTATCAATTAGGATTGAGTACCTTGTTAGAGGAATTGAAGCCTTACAATTTGAGCCAAGTAATTGATTGGATAAGGGTTGTAGAGGAGGCTAGGAATGAATACACATGACAAGTATTACTTTAGAGTGTCAGTAGTGATTACCATGATGAGAAAGATCAAAAGACAAAGCAATCAGGTGAAGATAGTGTATCAGAATGTGAACAATTGATTAATGAATGTTGTCTTTTCACAAGTAACATAGATGAGGATACACAATATGAGGACAAGGAAGTGGTGCATGATTTTCATTCATGAGGCATTCTAGATGGTGAGAAAATACAAGAGGTGCAAGGGAAGGCCCTACATCCTAATTTGATTAGAGATAATGATGCACAAATGAGTGACCAAGATGATGAAATTGAACTTGGTCGGTTTCCTGTTGATTGTAGTTATTCTTGTGAAATAGAGGTGGAATATTTTGCTTCAAGCACAGGATGTGTTGATAGACTTGAAAGGGTGCACCTACTTGGGAGTGAAAATTTTTCTTTATGTGAAGAGTTCTCAGAGTGTGGATCAATAATTTTGAATACAAATGATGAGGATGTTGAAAATGTTTCTCTTTGCTCTTCAAGTGATTACATTGATTTTGAATGCACTAATGACCCTAGGGATTGGGACCCTCATATTGAGAAAACAGGAGTGTATGTGACAACAATGAAGGTGTGGTAGAACCCCTTATATGATGAACCCTCACTAATGTGTGAGGTGGTAGATGATGATCCTTACTAGTGTAGGAATAATCCACTCTTTGTTGAAGATCCTAATGATTGCTTGGCAAGTACCACTTGTGAATACATTAGATGTGGAAAAAATGAGACAACAAGACACGAGGATTAGTCTAATACTAAAGTTGTTGATTCTATCCTTGAAGAAGGTAACTTTGATTCAATAGTTACCCAACCACATGAAAGATACAGTGGTACAAGTCTTTGTGAATTCACTTTCCCATAGGTGGATGAGTAGATTGTGTCTAATGCTACCAAGAGTGTAACTTAGATCTGCTGATAATTAATTGTGAAAGTTATTCACAGGGTGAAGAGTTTGAAGATGAAGATTTCATTGACCATGACAATGATCTTGAATATAGTATTGGTATTGAGGGAGATGCAAATGAACATGCCCATGTTCCTACAACACCTAGTTTTGTGCTTCAAACATGGGATGAATTGTCATCCATACATGATAATGATGATGACATATACATGGATGTAGGGAGAGGCCTATTATTAAATGACCAAGTTGTGCACTCTGATAGGGACATTGGTCCTGAAGAGACATTATTGCATGTTGATGAGGAGAAACAATTTGATGAGTTTTCAAATTATGTTGACATTGCAGGAATGTTTGATCTATGTGGAGAGGAACCCAGGGGTGCAAATAACATGAAGCATGATGCTAATCAATATGAATGTGCACTTGAATTCTTCACTGATGCCCCTCCCTTGTTGAAACTTATCATGGAATTTTTTCCATCTAATGAGGATAACACTCATGTCAATCATAATGAAGGTGTTGATGAATATGAACCCTTTCTCTCTAATACCGCAAAAGCTTGGCCTAGCATATAACAAAGTGTCTATGAAGGATTTCACTTTGATGTAAAAATTGAATATGATGTTAAAATTCATGATCAAGTGAAGTATGAAAGTTTTCCTTTTCCAACTCACTTTGATGAGCCTATAGTACAACAGGTTGATAAACAGGGCAACTTCATAACAAGTGGAATTAATGATGTCAATGATGATGATGATGGTGGCTCGAAAATGCAAAATGCATATGTTGATCCTTTTCTATCAGAGCAGGATAAGGTATTTGATTGAGGAAATAACTGCTTCTAAGTTATGGGGGGCATTAGGCCTCCAATTTGGAGAATGAAGCCTAAGAAAGTATTGGAGAAGGCTTCTGGGATTGGAAATGAGAGCTACATTCTTTATCCTTGTAATTGATGCACTTGGATTGTTATTTGTGTTCCTAATTTTTGTGCCTTTTTGTTGGTCTACTTCTACCAGAGATCTTAGATCTTGCTATGCTTGCAAGAGGCATACATTCCCAGTCAAAGCCACTGGTGGAACCCTAAAATTTCATTATCCCATTGGTTCCATAGTCAAGCCTATGATTGATTTTTCCTTGTTGTTACTAGGGTTTAGGGTTTGTGGTCTCCATTCACTTATACCCTTAATCCTCCTATCGTCTTATGTTTTCTCATTGACCAGTTGCATTAGGTAACTGATTGATTAAGTGGCACCTTATGGTCTTTGCTATCATTTTTTAACTAGACCCAATATTTTGTCACCTGCTGATGCCTAGGAAGTCCCCTTTTAAAAACAACTAATGCCCATGTGCATTTTTTTGCTTCCCTTAATTTTATCACTGGTGGTTCATCGCTCATTGTGTGTTTTTCCAAACTAAACCATGTCCATCCTAGGACAAGTGATGTACTATATTTTCTTACAAGTGTGGGTCTATCACTAATCACGTGTTACATTCTCATCGCCAGATGGCAACGAGCGATGAGTAATGTAGTTAAGTACTTAACCCATAGTTGGCCTTACTGCTATCATCGGTTGTCTCAAGACATTCTAAAGGGAACTTGTGACCATCGATGGGTTGAGTTACTACCCATCACGCATGTTTGGTGTTTCGCAGGTTGAGACTACTCCATGGAAGGCGAACAAGCAATGAGCAATAGGATTAAAGTCTTTGGCTAGGATTCTCCCATGGTCAAGATCAATGACCATTATCTCATCACTGGCTTCTTAACCATCGCTTGATGAAGTCCCAAGGCATAACTGGAAGATGAGATGGGTGATGTGAGTTGGGTTTCTAGCTGAGATCTTCTCGCGATCACAATCGAGGGTGGTGAAGTTGATCATTATGGAGTTTGGATATAGATGGGTACATGGTAGTTTTAAAGCACCTCACCATTGTTTCTAAGTATGAGGAGCAAAGCAAGTGGTGATCCTTTATAGGCCTCGTTGATTGAGTTTTAAATCTTGAACAATCAACAACTAGGATTCAACATGGAGCGATTGATTTTCTGCTTGCTCGAGTGAGCCAGGGTGGTCATTAAATGTAGTTCGCCTCTAATTCCTCTATTTAATGAGGATTTCCTGTAGTTTGTTTGATCACCTGTAATTATCAAGGCATAGAAATAATTGTTACAGATACTGGAGGAGTGAATTTTGAGTATTGAATGAATTATCACAGAGGTGGCGGTATGATATCCCCTAGTCTGTAAATGTGCATGCATGCATTTTAGTGGTATTATTGCTATAGCTTAATTGTACTCTATATTGTCTTGTCTAGGGCTCTTGGGGTTTTCATTTCTATGAGTGGAGATTCTCTAAAGTTTTTGGCTTGCATTTTTCTTGCAAGATAGGCTATGGTTAGTGTTTCACTCTAGGAAAAATGAGCGAGCCAAGTACTCTTGTCACACCAGTTCAAAGGTCCAGGAGGATGAATATGTAGGAACCATTTGCATATGTGTTTGAAGCCAAACCCATTATGGTAGAAATGTTAATTGTCTTGAAAGGTAAGAGGAGTATGTGTAAGAAGAGTGAGAAGGGTATGTGTAGGATCATCATGGAAAAAATAGGCCCTTAAGTGGCAAAAAATTCAAAAAATTTAGTGTTAGGCAACTTGACGTAAAAATTTGAATAAGTTATCTTATTATTTCAAAAATATGTAAGAATAGAATATGTAGAAAATTGAATTTATTTTCTAAACTACTAGGTTTATTTAAAAATAAATAAAATCTATTTGGTGAAAATTTGAAATTTCAATGCAATAGTACTTAAATTTCAGGGAAAAAATAAGAAGTAGGTGTCTGTCTGACCACCCTAACCATAATAAAATGATAATTATTTTTTATAATATTTTATATATAGTAGAGAACTCATGTCCGGATGTGATGCATATTTTTTTGTAATTTTTTTCCAAGTAAATAATTAATTATGAATTTTTATTACAACTTTTAAAAAATATAAAATCTCGTATGTCTGACCACCTTAACTTGGTCAAGACTTCATGAAATTTATTTTTTATTTTTTTAATCCTATAGTATGTGAAGCATAGAATGTGATGCATGTTTCAGATTCAAAAAATGTGATACCATTTGAAATTTATAGATGTTTTTCAATCAGCCTATCGATGAGAACTTTAGTTGTAATTCTAATAGAAAATAAGTAATAATTATTTATTAAATTCAAATTAAAGCATAATTTATATTGGTGGAAAGCTGAGAATCTCCTCTAAAAACCCTTTTCGTTTCATCAATTTTGTATTAAAAAAAGTCATCAGCCACATACCCTATAAATACCCATAATATTGCCACTTTTTGGCCCATCATAATCCTGCACATACCTAGAAAATTGTTGTCAAGAGTACATATAGTTTGAGAAATAGGACAGTTTTAGAAGAATTAGTCAAGTTTAGAGGAAAAGGGCTTGTTGAGTTTGTGAATGAATTGAAGGAGAAGAGTAAGGGTCCTAGGGTCTGTCCAGGGAAGCACAGTGTTCCTGTTGTGATTTCTGATAGTTTTGAAAGTGAGGAAGAAGGATTCTAGCCATTTTCCTATTTCCCTTGTGCCTTATGATGATTTAGATAATGAGGTGATTGTTGCAACTCCAATCTCTATCAAGAAATCAGGTGGGTGTGTTTACTCAGCTGCTAACAAGACCGGGTAGCACTCGTGTTCTCTTGCTCAATGGTGTTCGATTTTTGGATTTTGTGGTGACTCAACTTCCCTGTCACTGGTTTGTTGGTTTGTGCCATTGGTACTGATAGTGACTTCCCTAGTGTTGGTGAACGTGTTGATTTTGTTAACAACTCATTTGGAAGGCTTGTGTGTGCTTCTCCGACCAATTTATTAGCGCTCTTTTTTCCTTTTTGCTTTCCCGTAGTATATTAATGATTAAATATAATGGTTCAGGAAATGTCCCAAATGAAATGAAATTAATTTTAAATGATTATGAAATGTAACTATAATAAGCCCGATGCTTGTTGATCCCTTCATCTATAAAAGGGATTTCAATGCTCATTACAGGGGTCAAAATTTTGAGTCTAGAATGGTTTAGGTAGAATTTAAGTACAGAAAATAGATACAATGTAGAAGGCTTGATGAATATGTTGTCCAATCATCTTGGGCATAGGTCATATATGTAATAGTCTCGAATAGTTTTACATGAATGATTGATATTGAAAGAAATCTAAACTCCAAAGCACGTACTCTCCTTTGTGCTTTTTTGTAGATTATAAATGAATATATCAAGGATCTTTTCGTTTGTCACCAATGGTTTAATTGGCTGCATGGCTCTGTTTTCTTTGCTTTAGCTTAATGAGTTATTTAAATTTTTGAGGAGAGTCATAGGTCTATAAGAATTTTTAGAGGATTTGGTAAGAAGTTATGTTTTGGATATAGTGAGTTTTTGTATTGCAAGGCATTACGAAAATAGTCCATCTATATTAGGGTTAAATCATTTGTGTATTATTGGGTATTCCATATTTGAATCCATTCACCCAATTGATGAGGCATTGGCTTGTTTGTAAAGAATTCGTGCAATCAAATGAATTAGTAATATTACTAGCCATAGGTTCAAAATAAGAACAATACTCATTAAAATCTTGTCAATTCTAAAATGGAAGTTTGAAATACACCCTCGTTCCTAGAAAATGGACAATTATTCACTCAAAGATTAGCCAAATCCTAGGTGAATTTTGTGTATTTTTCTGTGATAGGAACTCATCTGTGAAGAAGTGTTCTCCATTTAAACAAATTAAAATGAACAAAATAAGGAAATACCCTTCTTGGTCCCACAGAGCCTAAAGTGCAGGAGTAAAGACTTTAGAATTCTTTACTCATTGTGTTGGCCACTAGCCTAGGGATGTCTTGAACATAAGGATTAGATCTCATTTAGAGAATTCTAGGGTTTAGTTGGAAAAAATACCAACATATCCAATCAATCCATTCATGCAAGATCAAGACCTTAGAGAGATGTGTTAGATTTCAGTCCTCTAAGGATCTCCATTCAAGGGTTTGGTGAGTTGCAACATAGCATTGTTCATTTATCATTCCTTCCATTCATATTTCATTTCATTTCAAGGTTTAATTACCAAAATGGGGTTTGACCAAGGCATACCCCCATTCACCAAAAAAAAACAAATTTTCCCTCTCTTTGTGTTTGTAATTGTGTAGGTGAAAAATGATTGTAGATTGATCAAAAGTGTAATTTTGAAAATTTGTCAAAGTTTTCAAGCCATAGAAACTCACTTGCAGAATGTAATGCCCAAAAATTTTGCAATAAAATACAGTTAAGGACAAAACAAAAATTTAAATTTTTGATTACAACACATGACTACCCCATAAAATTTTGCTTCCAACCACACATTTCATGAAGAGAAAAACATCATTTGACCAGTTATAGATTATAATATTGAGTTAGACAACTCAATTTCTTACACCATCATAGTAGTGTTTCAGGTGGAGGCATGAAGTTCACATCATCAAGGTGGGCTTAAATAGTTCAACCAACACATTCATAAATTGAAGTCACATTCAAGTCACAAGCTATGAAAATACAATATATATCAATGTTAACTCATGTAATGAAAAGTGAGAAAACCCTAGGGGCCAGACCTAATTCCTTGTGGTCTCATCTTTGATGGCATTTCCTATGTATATATTTTAGAGAGGAACTGTACTTCAAAAATTTGAGTTCATCCAACTCATATTTTATTTACCAACAATCACACATAACACCTAGGTTAAAATCACCACTAACTCACAATGGTGGTAAATACTAAGAATGAATAAAAAGAGGGAAATAGTGCAGGAGCACCTGGGAAACTTGGGTTTTCCTGGAGTCTTGAACGAAGTATAAATTTTGTTGTGCTTTTTTGTGGTCATGTTGACCATCTTGCTAGGTTTTTATTGTTTTCAATAATTCTTGATCAATCTATGATCAATGGATTGGGAGGTGGCAATCATGAATGGGTTTTAAAGCCCCAACTTGTCATCTTTACGAATCTTGTCAAAGTGCTTGAAAACGCATTGGGTTTTACAAATTGCATCTTTAGGTCATCTAAAGACTCGACCCAAGAAGCTTAACTATTTGGGAGGAATATTTAAAGCTTGCTTGAACTTTTGAAGAGGGTTGGAAGTTTCATTGCACGGATTGTGTTTTCAAAAGTTGAAGAAAAGCAGTGTTCTTGTATTATTTTCTGGTTTTTGTTCTCTTAATAGAGCTTAAATGGATTAAATTGATATAGTTTCGATCTGTAGAATTTAGTTGGGGTTGTATCCAAGCATTTTTTAAGGTTAAGAGGTTTCTTTGTTGCATTTATAAGTTTTTTTTGTAAATAGTTTTATTTCTGCTCAAGTTTTGGTCTTAATAGACTATATTTTGGGAAATGTGGTGCTAGAGCACTTTTCCTCCGTACAATCTATATGAACATTTGGAAATAGTTCCTATTCACCATGCTTGTAAATATGCTTGTAGATAGGGTTTGTGTGAGTTCATTGGATGCTAGAAAATGGATGTCCTAGGCGAGCCAGAGCAGGCCCGGTTGGGGCAGTCTTGGAGTAAAAGCTCCATATTTTGCAGGGGAACAAATATCTGAGCAAAATTATTTTTGGATAATTTAAAACAAGGTCTTAGGTATGCTTGGAGATCAGGAGAGAGTTCTGGCAGTTCATCTTGAGGGAGCATTCTTTGATAGTCTTCAATCAGCTTTGTGAAATTTAGAAACCCTAGGGTTCTTGAGCAGTTTAGTGTCTGGACAACATAAGGCTTGAGCAGGCTTG
The DNA here is from genome assembly GCA_007258455.2 of Sequoia sempervirens. Classification (NCBI taxonomy): domain Eukaryota; kingdom Viridiplantae; phylum Streptophyta; class Pinopsida; order Cupressales; family Cupressaceae; genus Sequoia; species Sequoia sempervirens. The sequence continues at coordinate 47,955 of VDFB02324385.1, read as the reverse complement.
AGACTAGAAGAATCTTGGAGGTGAGGGCAGGGGAAACACAATTCCTAAGCCAAGAACCTAGATCCTTAGGTGGCTTTAGGAGGAAGAAGCATTTTACCCCTATTCAGAGACCTAATTGGGGGCTCAAGGCTACTAGCCTTTCAAACCCTAGGAAGGAACCTTGAGGAAGTGATGGAAAGTTGGAGGTTTGTGGTTGCACAAGGACCTTAGATTGGTCATTTTGAAGTTTTTGAAACACCTTCAAACCCCTGCAAGAACCTTGAAGAAGGTTGAGGTTATTTGGCCTTTAGGGTAGATTAAGGGCGAAAGGAGAGAACATGGTGAAGCAACAAGATTTGCTTGGAAGAAGGACAACAAGTGGATAGAAGAGGGATTGGTTAGACAACCAAGGGTTCTTAGTCAGGAGCATGGACCTATAGGTTTGATTGGTGGAGCAAGGCACCAAGGAGGCCTATTGAGGAAAGGCCAAGAGCAGGAATCAGTGAGTGATTCCTCCAATCCCTCTCCCTATCAGATTGGTATCAGAGCAAGCAAAAGATTTGGGTAAGCAGCTTATATGTCAGAAGTTGAGTCAAGTGAAACTCCCACCATGGTGACAAATGCATAATTAGCCAAGATGGTTGAAGGACAAGAGGAGGAAAAAAAGTTGTTAAAAGGAAGAATAGACAAACTTGAGAGAGCATTGAATGATGCAAGGTTGGAAGGAAAAGTACCAAAGGAAGAAGAGGTTGCAAAGGAAGACAAGGTCCCTGCACCTAACCCTATTTTGGAGGAGGAGCCTTTCTTGAAGGCATTGAAAGCCTTGAGTGGAAAAGGAATTGAGGGCATACCACTGTTTAGTGGAAAGATGGATCCTGATTTGGTCATGGATTGGATAGAAGGCATGGAGAATCACTTTGAGTGTGATGGAGTCACTGAAGCACAGAAGGTGAAGGTTGCTAAATCAAGGTTGAGAGGATCAGCTTTGACATGGTGGAAGTTTGTTCAGACTGAAAGGGAAAAAGAATGCAAACAACCCATATCAACTTGGAAAGGAATGGTTGCTAAGGTAAAGGAAGCCTATATTCCAGATGATTATGAGATTCAACTTCACAAGAAGAGGCAAAGTCTAAGGCAGAAAGATTAGGATGTAAACACTTATACTGAAGAGTTTCAAAAGATTTGTTTGAGATCAAATGTAACAGAGGATGAGAGCCTCAAAGTGGCTAGATACCTAAATGGGTTGAAGTGGAACATCCAGGAAGAGATGGCTCTTTTGAGTCCTAAAATAGTACACCAATGTTATTAGTTGGCTATTAAGATTGAGGAAAGGAATAAGAGGAAGCAAGATCAGTCTTCTAAGGGTAGAGGCAAAGGCAGAGATCAAAGAGGACAACGTGGAGGTTACCGAGGTAGAGGCAATGATCAAAGAAACCAAGGAGAATCAAAACTTGCTGAGCATGGAGGTGAAAAATCTTCAAGAGGAGGATTTAATAGAGGAAGAGGACCTCAAGGAGGTTCAAATAGAGGAAGAGGAGCAGGAAGGAGCAGTTCTTATTTTGCAAACATGAAGTGTTATCACTGCAGTCAACTAGGTCACCCTGCTTATACGTGCCCGGAGAAAGCATCTTCTTCTGGAAATGAAAAGAGAATGGCCTATGCACAAGAGGACACCATGAGTCCTAAAGCATCTGAAATAAGTCATATAGAGTCTGAGGTAGGAGAGAATCTGATGTTTAACAGAGTTTTGATCAGACAACTAGTCAAAGAGGAACCTAAGCAAAGAAGAGCTCTTTTTAGAGTAAGGTGCAAGATACTTGGTAAAGTATGCAAGGTTATAGTGGACTCAGGTTCAACAGACAATATAATCTTAGAGGAGGCAGTAGCAAAGCTAAAATTGGAGAAGGTACCCCACAATAACCCCTACAAGGTTACATGGCTGAATAAAGGGTAGAGTGTTTTGGTGAATGAGCAAGTAATAGTGGAATTTTCAATTGGAGGCTATAAAGACAAGTTGGTTTGTGCTGTATTACCCATGGATGCATGCCATATACTACTGGGAAGACCATGGAAATATGACATAAGTTCCATTTATGATGGGAAAGAGAACACCATCTCATTCAAGAAGGATGGAAGAACCTTCAAGTTACAGTCACTGTCAGAGGAAGATGAGGGACAGTCAAAGGTACCTAACATCATGTTGAGTAGTGGCAAGGAGTTCTTTAAGGACCTACATCAAGGGAATGAAGGATATGTGATCATGATGCAGTCCAAAGAGGTAGAAAAGGCTGAAAGGATAGTCTTACTAGAAGCAGTCCAAACGTTGCTTGATAAGTACAAGAGTATAGTCAGTGAAGGTACCCCTGCAACTCTACCACCAAAGAGAGCAATAAGTCATCAAATTGACTTCATACCTAGAGCCTCATTGCCTAACAAAGCAACATACAAACTTACTCCTGAGTAGAACCTAGAAGTAGCTAGGCAAGTGGAAGAATTGTTGAATCAAGGTCTGATTTAAAAGAGCATCAACCCATGTGCAGTCTTGGTGGTCTTAGCAACAAAGAAACGAGGTAAGTGGAGACTTTGTACTGATTCTAGAGCAATCAATAGGATTACAATCAGATATAGATTCCCAATTCCTAGAATTGAAGATTTAATGGATTGCCTTGGAGGAGCACAGTATTTCACCAAGTTGGTCATCAAGAGGGGCTACCATCAAATCAGGATTAAGGAAGGTGATGAGTGGAAGACAACTTTTAAGACAAATGATGGCTTATATGAGTGGAAAGTGATGCCATTTGGCCTCTTGAATTCCCCTAGCACGTTCATGAGACTAATGAATGAGGTGCTTAAGGATTTCATATGGATCTTTGTAGTAGTCTATCTTGATGACATACTGATTTACACTAAGACAGCAGAAGAACACCTCAAGCATGTGGAGATGGTTCTTAAAAGGTTGCAAGAAGAGAAGTTGGCAATCAACCTTGAGAAGTGTGAGTTCTTCAAGCAAGAGCTTGTGTATCTAGGCTTTTTAGTATCCAAAGGAACCTTGAAGATGGATCCAAGCAAGGTGGAAGCCATCCTAAACTAGCCTACACCGACCACAGCAACAGAGGTAAGGAGTTTTCAAGGTTTGGCTCAGTTTTATAGAAAATTCATAAGGAATTTTAGTGGTATATGTGCACCAGTCCTAGATACTATTAAAGGTGGGCTAAAAACAAAGTTTAAATGGACTCAAGAGGTTGATAAAGGGTTTGAGAAGCTGAAACAAGAAGTGGCAACTCAACCTATTCTATTATTGCCTAGTTTTGACAAGTTGTTCATAGTTGAGTGTGATGCAAGTGGAGTAGTAGTAGGAGGAGTACTTAGTCAAGAAGGTAGGCATGTGGCATTCTTTAGTGAAAAGCTCAATGAAGCCAAAAATACTCCACCTATGATCTAGAATTATATGCTTTAGTGTAGTCCCTTAGGAAGTGGAGGCATTATCTGTTACCCAAGGAGTTTGTGGTTTTTACTAATAACCAGGCACTTAGTTACATCAATACCCAAGAGAAGTTAAGTAATAGGCATTTGAAATGGATGGAATACATCCAAGCCTTCACACTCACTATCAAGCACAAGAAAGGACAAATGAATAAGGTTGCAGATGCATTAAGCAGAAGAATGCTGACAATGCAGGAAATACAACTGAAGAGCATTGGATTATAGAGTTTCAAAGACCTCTATGGTGAAGATGAAGACTTCTCAGAAGCTTACAAGGTATGCTCTGATTTTTAGCATCATTTTCATAGTCAATATGTTGAGTATACACTACAAAATAGACTGTTATTTAAGGGTAATCAGTTATGTGTTCCAAGAGGGTCAATGAGGGAAAATTTGATTCAAGAAAAGCATAATGGCAGTCTTAGTGGGCATTTTGGTATTAATAAAACTTTAGAGCTAGTTCAAAGGTTCTATTACTGGCCTAAGTTAGCAAGAGATGTTAGAAAATATGTGGAACAATGTGTTGTATGCATGAAAGCTAAGGGAGGAGCTAGCAATGCTAGTTTATATCAACCCCTGCCCATTCCTAACAGACCATGGGAGTGTGTGAGCATGGATTTTTTGGTAGGTCTTCCTAAGACCAAGACTGGTTTTGATAGTGTTTATGTTGTGGTAGATAGATTTAGCAAGATGAGCCATTTTATTCCCTGCAAAACTACTCATGATGCAAGCTACATAGCTCATCTTTTCTTCAAGGAGGTTGTATGGATCCATGGCTTGCCTCTAAGCATTGTTTCTGATAGAGATACGAAGTTCATGAGTCATTTTTGGAAGACTCTGTGGAGCAGATTGGGTACAAACCTGTCTTTTGGATCAACTTACCATCCTCAAACTGATGGTTAAATGGAGGTGGTTAATAGAGTGCTAGGTAATCTTCCGAGGTGCTTAACTAAAGAATATGGACAGACATGGGATATGGTGATTTCTCAAGTTGAATATGCCTATAATAATAGTGTAAATAGAACTACAGGGAAAATTCCATTTGAAGTTGTGTATGGGATGGAACCAAGAGGCATTTGTGAACTTAGAGACCTTGGATCTATGGAGAACATGAGTGAACATGTAGAGGAATTTACTTAGACCATGAAGGAGATTCATGAGCAGGTCAAGCAAACAGTCACAACATCAACCCAAAAGTTGAAGGAGAATGTTGATTTGTCAAGGAAGGATGTACAATTTGTAGTTGGGGACTATGTTATGGTCCACCTCAACAAATCTAGATTGTAGAAGGGCATGTCAACCAAGTTACAGATGAAAAGAGTGGGTCCATGCAAGGTGTTGGCCAAATATGGCAAGAATTCCTATAAGGTGGAATTACCATCAGACTTGGGCATCTCTCCAGTTTTCAATGTTGCTGATTTGATCAAGTACAAGGGATCAGTCAATGATGGGGATCAAAATAGCAAGGAAATCTTCAAGGACATCAGTAATGTGACCCTTCCTCAACAAGACAAGCTTCAGGCAGAGAAGATCTTGCAGTCAAGAGTGCATAAAGCTACAAGACATAAGTGTACATGGAGCACCTTATCAAGTGGAAGAACAAGCCAGAATCAAAAGCCACTTGGATACAAGAAGATCAGTTCAGGAAACTTGGCATTGACCTGACATTGGCCTCTCCTTCTTCTCATTAGTTGTTTGGGCTAAGAGGGGGAGAATGGTTCAGGAGCACCTAGGAAACTTGGGTTTTCCTGGAGTCTTGAAGGAAGTTTAAATTTTGTTGTGTTTTTTTGTGGTCATGTTGACCATCTTGCTAGGTTTTTGTTGTTTTGAATAATGCTTGATCAATCTATGATCAATGGACTGGGAGGTGGCAATCATGAATGGGTTTTGAAGCCCCAACTTGTCATCTTTACCAATCTTGTCAAAGTGCTTGAAAACACATTGGGTTTTAAAAATTGCATCTTTAGGTCATCTAAAGTCTCGAACCAAGAAGCTTAACTATTTGGGAGGCATATTTAAAGCTTGCTTCGACCTTTGAAGAGGGTTGGAAGTTTCATTGTATAGACTGTGTTTTCAGAAGTTGAAGAAAAACAACGTTCTTGTATTATTTTCTAATTTTTGTTCTCTTAACAGTGCTTAAATGGATTAAATTGATATAGTTTTGATTTGTAGAATGTAGTTGGGGTTGTATCCAAGCATTGTGTAAGGTTAAGAGGTTTCTTTGTTGCATTTATAAGTTTTTGTTGTAAATAGTTTTATTTCTGCTCAAGTTCTGGTCTGAATAGACTGTATTTTGGGAAATGTGGTGCTAGAGCACTTTTCCTCCATACAATCTATACGGCCCTTTGGAAATAGTGTCTAGTCACCATGCTTGTAAATATGCTTGTAGATAGGTTTTGTGTGAGTTTATTGGATGCTAGCAAATGGATGCCCTAGGTGAGCCAGAGCAGGCCTGGTTGGGGTAGTCTTGGAGTAAAAGCTCCATATTTTGTAGGGGAACAAAGATCTGAGTGAAATTATTTTTGAAGAATTTAAAAAAAGGTCTTAGGTATGCTTGGAGATTAGGAGAGAGTTATGGTAGTTCATCTTGAGGGAGCATTCTTTGACAGTCTTCAATCAACTTTGTGAAATTTAGAAACCCTAGGGTTCTTGAGCAATTTAGTGTTTGGACAACATACGGCCTAAGCAGGCTTGAGACCAGAAGAATCTTGGAGGTGAGGGTAGGGGAAACACAATTCTTAAGCCAAGAACCTAGATCCTTAGGTGGGTTTAGGAGGAAGAAGCATTTTAGCCCTATTCAGAGACCTAATTAGGGGCTCAAGGCTACTAGCCTTTCAAACCCTAGGAAGGAACCTTGAGGAAGCGATGGAAAGTTGGAGGTTTGTGGTTGCACAAGGACCTTAGATTGGTCATTTTGAAGTTTTTGAAACACCTTCAAACCCCTGCAAGAACCTTGAAGAAGGTTGAGGTTGTTTGGCCTTTAGGGTAGATTAAGGGTCAAAGGAGAGAACATGGTGAAGCAACAAGATTTTCTTGGAAGAAGGACAACAAGTGGATAGAAGAGGGATTGGTTAAACAACTAGGGGTTCCTAGGTAGGAGCAGGGACCTATAGGTTAGATTGGTGGAGCAAGGAACCAAGGAGTCCTATTGAGGAAAGGCCAAGAGCAGGAATCAGTGAGTGATTCCTCTAATCCCTCTCCCTATCAAATCTATAAGGGCTCCTTCTACTATAAGGAGTGATTAATAATTCTGATAACAATGCCCCTCAAGGGCCACTTGCAAACATAGCTAATCAAGAATTGGTCTAGGATGAAGGTAACCAAATCATATCTTGAATAGATAATTATAATTGAAGTCATGGTCCTAATCCAACCATACAAAGGTCTCCATAAAACATCAATAAGATTAAGGGGTGAAAGGTTAACAAAAAAATCCATATATAGATACTTTCAAGACAATTCATCCATCATATACTTGGTTGACTAACACAAGGGGTATATCCATAAGATCAAGAGGAATATTCCTCAATCACGCCCTTAACCCAAAAATATTGAAATACACTAAACTCAATTCTCTACTCATATTCATCTTATGCCTCTATTCCATTAATTAAAACTATAAGAGTGGGTACACAACCATTTCTAGGGTTCTCTTTCGCTAGACAGTTTCATCGTTGACTGCCACCCACTTAGGTGAAGCGAGGGATCAGAAAACTCGATACAAACATGCATAGTTTTAAGAGTGTTTATCCTCAAACAATGCACAACACGTTTACATGACAATTTAATGTCAAGACTTAATATTTGTTTCAATTTAAGGCAACAATCCAAGTGAAGTGAGATGTTCAATGACCATCTCTAACCACAAGATAAATAACAATAATGATATAACTCAAAGAATCAAGTCTGCTTTCCACCCTACCATATTGGCATCATGAAGCTTCATGAGCTCTAGCCAAACCCATGAGAAAGAAATATTCTAACCCCATGATGATGAAATGGGGGCTTCTATTCTGATAATATAAAATGGTATTCAAGACAAGACTTATCTAAGCAACTGTCAAGAAGTGCCATGGGTGTGATGCTTGAAATTGGCTAAACAGAGCATTCTAATTCCCATTATTCTTACTAGTTATCATGTATCAATATATATATATATATATATATATATATATATATATGATTGTATTGGAATTTGAATACCAAGAAGGATGTAGAAGTATGAGTTCTATTCACTTAGAGTTAGAATTTAAATCAACATATGATGGCTTAGGAACAAGGGTTTCACTTGAGACCAATGTAATGGTCTATGGAAGCCAAAATAAAATAAAAAATAGTCCTTGAACACTCATGGATATGATCTAGGTATAACTAGAGGCTCCCAAATATTACCCCTACTAGAATCAAAGCATGCAATACACAACCAACCCTCTCAATACCCACGAATAGTCTAGTATGCAAATGTATCTATACACACTAAAATACTAGGTAGGTATGTTTAAAATCTACTAAAGATGGATCCCCATACCTACTAAAATATTCTCCATAGCTTGAAATGGGGTCTTGAGCCGTTGCTTCTTCTCCTCAAAACCTTTGTCCTCCATGAAAACCCCAAAATAAAGAACTTTAGTCATATGATAAAACTAAAATTATTGTGTGACTCTACACCTTCCTCTCTTCCTCTCTTCCAGTGAAGTTCCATGCCTAGCCACCACCTCCTTTCTTCATTGACAGGCTTCCCCCTTTGAGTCATGATCCTCTCCCCAATTCGTTGCCTCCACCATTCCTGGCATAACCCCCAAATCTAGGGTTTCTTTTGCATTTTATCCATCCCTTGTTTTCTCGATCATGACTCACCTAATTTTTTGTACTTATATTAATGGTGGTTTATCTTTCCTTCATTTCTCCCAAGAATGTTACTTGGAATTGACTTATCTTTTTTGTGCCCCATCTTTGTTTGCCCAATTGCTGACAAAATGTCACCTTGAAATACATACCATCAACTTTGAAATTCATGTCACAATCTAGCACAACTCACTTACCTACCTTGCTTTAAATCACAACCAACTGATTTGACCTGCAATAAATGTGGTAAAAAATATTTAAGTGATTCACAATAGTGATGTGAATCAATTAAAACCATCAATTTCTACCATGTGTCGCTATCCTGCATTTGTGCATTGGTCAACCTAGGTCAACACAAGAATACACGGGAAGGTGGGATTACTCCCTTTTTTGACCTTAAGCTTATCAACCTTCAAGGTTTGGGTGTCAGGTATCCTACCTACCTCATACTTGACATGCATAGAAATCCATTAGAAGCAAGTCCAAAAACCTAAGCCTGAAGCTTCTTATGCCTATCAGGGTTCAACCATTGGCTCTACCCTTTACCATTTCTTTACTGTGCACCATCATAAGTCAACATTCTAACTCCCAAAACACCAAAGTGTAAAACTCTAAACTATGCTTCAAGCTATTAGAGATCAAGGATCACTAATCCCTCTTACCTCAAAATTGGAGTGCTTAGCAGGGCTTAACAAGCAAGTCTGAACATATATGTCTAACACTCTTTTCACCTATTAGGGTTCAGCCATCGACCTTACCCCTTACTTTTTCCTACCTTTACTACAACACAAACCTTCCCACCAACCCCTAAACTACTGGAGTGCAACTTCGAAACATGAATAATTTTTTTGAAGGTGAGGGATCCCCCTACCACCTTCATGCCTTATGATAAGGTGTAATCCATCCTTCCGAATTGAGATGTCCGAATAATATTTTTCCCACATTGCCAAAATTACCCCTTTTAGGTGTCGGCCCTCGAGCATACTCCTTACCGCATACTAATAAACTAATAAGGCATAAGCCTCCAAGCCAACTCACAAACACTGAAATCATCTCATGTTTCGAGGTTTGGGTCTCCCTCATCCTTCATAGCATAAAGTTAAGGCGTAAGCCTTAAGGGCGATCTCCAATGCCCAATTGGTTCAAACCTTAACACTGATCTTCATTCCTTGAAACCTTGAGAAAGGAATAAAGTGCTATTAGCCTTCATGTACCAAACAAGTACCTACTTTGACATCTCTAGCTTATAGTCACATCCCTAATGGGATTTTCCCAAGATTTAGTTTTTGTAGAGGTGATAAGTATGGTTAATTATACACAAAAATTTTAGATGTAAGTGAGATATTCAATCTACAACCATATCACCATGACCTACAAACATGCTAAGGTATGCAGACCTTTTTGGGGGTCAGGGTTTTTCCATACCCCTTTCATCACTTGGTATTTTGGTAATTCATAAGACTTATGGTCAATCTCCAATCCCTAAAGCCTTTTTCGGTATCAACCTCCAGTCTTTTGCTTTACACAACCTTGCCTCTTTGTTAAGATGTAAATCTTAACACTGATTCCCGACGTCCAATGCCCTTTCATATTTAACTCCATCCTTCCTCATTAATTTGAGGCATTCAATATAGGTCATGACTAAAACCTGAAGTTTGATCCCTTTTAGAAAAGAGTAAGCCTCAAGTCCTAAGTCCAAAGCCTAATCAGACTTGGCTGAAAAATGAGTAACTCTTTTCTCTTTAGCAAACAATACTGGTAAGACCTAGGTTGAAAGTCCAAACTTTTGGAACTCTCCAAGGCTTGTTGTAATGAAACCCTAAGGCCAATGAATCCTTCTTCCCAACAACCCTATGAAGTCCTTTTGGCCTCAAACAACAACTCTTCATCTGATGTCACTCAGATCTCCTATTGACCTCAATGAGGTGGCTTTGTTGACCACAATCAACTCATTTCCAACATCCCCTCCTCTCACATCCATAAGATGCCCTTATGAAAACAATGACAATCATATTAACAATAGATTAATCTAATTATAGATGGGTTTAGCTATCCTCATTAGATTAACTCTTTATTAGCATCTCCCAACTATCAATATGGTACGATGTTCTAATTTAAGAGTAGATCACAATTCCATGATAAGGCACAACCCAAAAGCAAAAAATACTCTAATAATCTTCATCTATCCTTATTTACTTATTATCTTAATCTCCCTTAGTTAAGAAGTACTATAGGGATCAAATTTGTACCTACTATATTTATTAAAACCTCTAAGGATCCTTTAGTGAATTTAGTCATAATACTTGATATGACGAACCTCAAGTGAATATTATATGAGACATTCAAAATCAACATGAGTCAAATGATAAGAAAGGAGCTTTATTACTAGGGAACCTTAACAACCCAACATAGCATGAAAAATTATAGTATCTATCCATGTAGATTTAGTCACACACCTTAATAGAAGCATTCACGTAAGAATTTAACTAATCTTCTCTTAGGATCAAATGACTAATAGTATAGTGGCACTCAAACATAGTTGGGTCTTGTATCGTCTAAATGATGCACCCCTAATCCACACAACTATTGTAAGAATGAAGGTGTTTTCATTGATGTCAACTGGTTAACTAGTTATCAACTCATTGTTATTGTCATTGATGTCATGGATGCAAGTTATTGGCTATATATGTCGTGGATATTGAGAAAATTATAATGAAGAAAGGTTGCTGGTGTTCAATGGTTTCTCTAAGTTTTACTTTTGGATTTGCTCCTATGTTTGTGTGCTTCATATATGTTGATCATGGTTGTTGGAAGCTGCTATATCCATATTTTGGGCTTCTAATTCATTGTACAGTGCGAGTTATGTTCACCAATTGTGAAATGTGGTTTTTTGTGTATTTGGCTGAGGTCTGGGAGAAATGTTGTTGCTCCATATTTCTTTTTGGTTGAGTCTTATGACTTGTAGTTCTAGAGTTGAGCTGCTTTTATTGAGTTGAAGATAATTTTGGTGTATGGAAAGATTGGATTGTGTTAAGGGTTGTGTGTGCTTAATTTTTCTATGTGTTTTACATTGTTTTGGCCGAACTTGTGTTAAACACTAACTTAAAAGTTCATGAAGTGTGTTGGGACTTATTTGGGTCCTCACCAAGCATGCGTTTGGGTCGCCCTCATTTTAATTCCATCCTAGAATGTTTTGACACAGACCTAATTTGAATTTAAATGATGGATCATGACTGACTTTGGATATGTTTCAAAGTTGAAGATGGTATAAATATAGGATGAGTTATTGGTGAAAGATGGAAAAAGAGATAAGTGCAAAGAAATAGAGCAAGATAGATATGAAATAGTGTGTCTGTGATGCAAGTTTGGTAGATTAGTGTGAATTCTAAACGCTGAGTTTTTGGATGTAGTGAGTTGAAGGTGTACTCTGTCATTCATGCATGTTTACAAGTGTTTGAGTGAATTGTGGTGGAAATCTCTGTTGCATTGATATTGTCTTCTCTCTGTAACGTATCTCTTCTATCTTCTTTGTATCTCTATGGCAGTCAACCCTTCAAGTGGTTAACCCTTGTTGGACTGTGAGTTTTGATTCAAACAATTAGTCCTGTTTTGGTAGTGAGCCTTTGTAATTGGTTTTGATATTATTTATAGTATGAGCTAATCCTCACCATGGTTTTTCCCTTATTGGGTTTTCCATGTAAATCTAGTGTTATTGTGTATGTGTATTTCTTTTTAGTTTCTGCCTTTGCACTTAATGTTTAGTCATTTTAGCAGAGTAAAGGATTTGTGATTGATCTAAGTTTCAGTGAATTTTTTAAAGATTAAAATTTGCTACAACTGATTCACCCCCCCTCTCATTTATCTTGTTCAAAAATAGTAGCGGGGTGATCCCACAATACTGGTTTATAATTTTTGGCCAAACTAGACATTGAACTAAACTTTTTTAACTAAATCTTCACTTTCGGGCACCTATAGTTGCTAAACCATGAGGAATTTGAAGATGATGTGAACTAGTGATTTGTGACATTTTGTCTGTAGATTGTAAATATATATATATATATATTTGAATCAAATTGCATTTCTTTTTCCATCTCCTTTAAAAACTAGTTTTTATTAGTAAACACCATTTTTAAGGAGTGATGCTCACCGTAAACAACATAACTTTTTTTATATGAAGGATAAAATTCTAATTTTTTCAAATTTAGCTTTGTAACTATGATATCTAACAAGTTCATTTGATTTCATAGTGTTTTATTGAATATTTTTTATTAATCAAGTTTTGAAGTCAAACCAATTACAATTCAGACATAGGTGAATCGTAAAAAACATAACTTTTTTTGTATGTATCGAAATTCTTTTTTTTTACTAGATCAAGGACATCAATACCTAGCCTGAACATATTTTTCATATTTTTTTTATAATCTACTATTTTTCAACATGTACAGAACAAAGAGCTTGATTTTCAGTGAAAACCCTATGTTTAATTAAACTAAAAAAACATAATAAAACCAAAATATATTAAAATTATATTCAATAGATAGCTTGTTCTGAGGACTACCATCATCTTGCTGGGTTTGTGAAGTTTCCTCCATTTTCATCCTCAACCCAAGCTTTGAAAGGATTTTTTTTGCAAAATTTAGTGTAAGAAGGGGAGAAGGGAAAAAAAGGAGGTTCACTCAAACCCCCCTTCAAGTGAACCCCCTTGACCTTTTGAGCGAAGGGGGGTTCAAGCAAACCCTTCTTTGTTCAAAATTTTCATTTGTTTCCATTCTTGAAAACGTGCAAAAAGTGGGTCCCATCATTAAATAGGGTTCACTTGAAGGGGGTTTGAGAAAACCCCTTTTGGGTTAGAGCAAACCCCTCCTTTTTGTGAACCCCCCAAAACCCAAAATTTTCTTCATGGGGGCATATTTTGGAAATTTCCTTCCTTAACGAAATTGTAAGCCAATTTTGTGGGATCACCCAGTGTAGTATAAGTTTAGAATAAAAGGCTATGACACTAATATAAAGGGAGGGACCTTACACATAATTTATTTCTGACGTTTTGACTGTGAAATTCAAAGGAATCAAGAGTGTATCTCTAGGTTCAGAGGATTGTCAAAACAAATTTTGGATCCCTATACCAAGACCCATTCACCCTAGGGTGAATTTGTCTTAGGAGGACACTCATCAGAAACTTTTGGTGATAGGTGCATAAATTCTTACTCATCTCAGATTTGTCAAAAGTTGATTGTTTCTATTTCTACTATGCTTTAAATTGATGATTCAAGTTTCACATTGCATAATTGGGTATATTTACTATTTTTTAGTTTTTCTCCCCAAAGTGTTGTTCAAGCATATTTACCCCATCCCCAATCATAAGGAAAACAACAAGATCTCCATTAAGGTCAACTCACCTAAGGGTTTCAAGTCAATCTTATCTTAGGGGATCTCTTTTTCCTAATGAAATTAATAGAAATATAGGTGCACATACCATTTCCCATCCATTTTGGAGAAAACCTATTTTTCTATGTTTCATTTTGGGGAACCCAACATCGTACATCTAAAATTCTGAAATTAGAGTCCATTCAAACCCTAGATCTAGGATTTGCAATAGTTTGCATTGCATTGCATTAGTTTGAATTTCATTTAGGGTTGTTAAATTTGCATTAGTATTCATCTCATTTAGGGTTTTAAATTTCTATTTTGCATTGTTTGGAATCTAAAAATAAATAAAATTGCATGCATATTACATTGATTTTGCATAGTACTCGCATATTAGTGTATTTTCAGTCATTCACATTCACAAATTTGGTCAAAATTGCATTTCAAAAAGTGTCAATTTGTTCATCATTTTCCCCTAATCTCACTTGCATTTGGACACCTAAATATGGAAAATTCAATCCCTAAAACCATAGTTTGCAACCTAAAATTGGAAATTCAATCATTAAACAAGAAATTCAAACTTTGATTTTTTAAAACCCTGACCTAGGACCCATTCACCCTAGGGTGAACGAATTCATGTACAAGTGCTTTTTCAAATTTTTGGGAAACAATTTGTTTCTGTTTGCTTCATTTTGTTATGCTATTAATTTTGTGTTTCAATTTCAAAAATAAAAAAATTCTGCAATTTCTTGCATTAGGTTCAATTGGTCAAATTAAGAGCATTGTTTGAAATCAAAATTGGCATTAAAAACATATCATTTTTAGTATCTTGCATTAAAAAATCAGAAAATATTCATATATTAGATCTGAAATTTTGCATAAAATTTCATCATGGACATGTGTATGGGTAATATATGGAGGACCTTAAGATCTTTGGTAGATGTTTCAAGTTGCATGTTTGGTGATAACCCTAATGAAATTGAGCTTACTCATGACCCTTCACCTCCTAATGGATGTCCTCATGAGGTGGATATCTTAGGTCAAGATAAAGATAGCATGCAACAATTCATACAAGACTTCCTACACAACCTTGAGAACAATGCATCCTTTTATCCATCCTTGCAAACACCACCTATAATTCCATCACTTGATATGTTCAACCTATTACATCCAAAAATTGAAGCACAAAGAAAGCCTCAACCATCAATCATTAATGAACTTGTTAACAAGAACAATAATGATACTCTTCTATCTTATACTCATCGAGTTACATATACACCCATTAACTTAGAAGAGAGTTATGGCCAAGGCTTTAAGATCTTAAACAAACAAGGATGTGATGTAACCAATGAGCATGAAATTCAAAAAATGTTAGAGAAAATACCATCCAAGGATACATAGGGGTTTGGATATCAATATCTCCCCCCTTGCACATCCCCTAAGGGAAAAGGTGTTCTCTTTCACAAGATCATTTTTAGAGACCAATTAATACCTCACAAGGATGATAGGATCACCTTAGATCCTCCTCCCCCACCTCCACCTCAACAATTCACCCAAACAAGTAAGAAATATAATCCCTATAAGATCAAGGAATTACCATTCTTACACACTAATACAAAGATTGAACGAAAAATGAATCAACTCCTTAGTCTAGGGTTGATTTACTTGCCACCTATCAAAGAAAACAAAAAAGGAAAGAGTACAAACATGAATTACTATGCATTCCATAGAAATCTTGAGCATCTTACTGATGAGTGTTATCTTTTACAATGGTTGATCCATGAAAATGATGTTATTAATATAATTAACTAAAATGCATGCACTTTTCTCCTTGCCATGTGATCGTTGTAGAATCATAGCATACTCACTATTACATGTTTTACATTTACTGCAAATATTTTCTATATTGCAAGGAGCACATTCTCATCACCCACCTTAGCTCATCATTGTCCTGCACTTAGTGGGGGTAAGGAGTTAGATAGCCTTGTTGTAGTTTGACACTTGTTGTCCCTTTGGCTAGTTGTTTGCCTTCCTTATATGATGAACAAGATTGGGATGCAGATGACCTGCTATAGGTTGGATCACATGTGCCATACTAGTATTTTCTTTCATTTCTTTCCATGTTCTTTGTGATTGCATGTGTGTATTGTGATCCCCGTATAGTGTTGCTTGGCTGTCTTTATATGTCTTTATATGTTTGTGAGCCTACTTTGGATGAACCTTGTCACTCTGTCGGTGCAAGGAGATAAATGAAAAGAATCTGTTGTAACATTCTTCTATTTGTATCTACTTTCTTCTATATGTCATAACCATTTATCTTTATGTTTTGTCTTGTGTTTTCCTTTTAGGGATGATGCAAGACGTTGAGACATTTAGGTATCTTCCATGTTGACCCAAAAGATTTCCTTTGTTTTTGATCTCTATGTGTCATTCTTCCTTTGTGCTCTTTGTTCCATGAGTCATTTGGGGAATGATTATGATTCCAAGCTCAATTATATCACTATAGCAAAGAAAAATGTTGACACCAAATCTATGGATCCCTTATGTGTTATCTTAGGATTTTCGTTGAATAAACAAACGAAACACATAGCGATCTTGTATAAAAATTATTATTACATTATAAATGAATAGCATAATTCAACAACCTCAAAAGAATTTGAATTCCACTAACTTTATCATACAATTGTAATGATGCATACATTAATAAAGCTTGCTCACCACCCAACCTTATTGGCATCGTGGAGCCACGTGGACTCTAGCCAAACCCCCGAGCAAGAAAAGGGCTACTAACTCATTAAGCTCTTCTTAGAGTATATGAATACTTCAATTAATTTACTAAACAAAATGCTCATGGGTACGCAGTCCTTTCTAGGGCTCCTACTCCTAGACAGTCTCCCAGTGACTGCCACCCACAAGGGAGACAAGGATTTAAATAAAATTAAAAAATAATTAAATACTCTTCCACTTATTCAAGTGGGGTTAAAACCAAATGAAACAATGAACAAACTTTTCCATATATGTAGTGATGAGTGATATTCTAACTATTTAGTGAGATGAATAGAATTAGATAATTCATTAAAAGTAAATTATTATATAGGAAAAACATATAAGTTCCTTTCTTTGACAATTATACCAATCTTCTTATAGGTATAATATAATATTGTGCATGCTTGATATTCACGATCTGAAGCCATTGTGTACTAATTCAATTTTCCCCCTTTTCTGGTCAAACAACATAATCATTATTTTATGAGTTATAAATAATAATATTCATTATTTCAAATGTGTTGGTCTGCAACATATTCTACAAAGCTCAAGGATGAGTAAACCATGGTCGTTGTTGCATTTGTAAGCTCTAAATGTACTCTGTCTCTAATGTTGACTACACTTTTTCAAAAGATTAGATTCTCAAATTTGCTATCAGACTTTATTAAGTGGTATAAAATTTATTGATAAATATTCTATAAAGTATCCAAAGATAATATGAAGTTTCAGTAAGGACAATCAATATATCCAAATACTGTGAACATCTAAAGTGAGTGAAAAACATAAAAACTATCTTCATTAAAATATAAGGTATGTGAACCTTGAAATAATCTTCTCCTATCGACAAATACATGATAAGAAGCTTTGGAATATTGCATCTTCTAGACTAACACATCATTCAAATCTCCTTGAACCCAAAAATAGTCTTAACAGGTTTCCATATATTACTCAAACAATAAATAAATGAAGACATGAGTTGATTCGCATTTCTTTCCTCATGTTAACACGAAAACAATGACTCTTCAAAAAAGAAAATGAATGATTTTATTCCAAGCCTCTTTTTCTTTAAAAGAAATTGGTTTTCTATTTCATGCACTACATGGAAAGGGTAGGATGAAACTCATACACAAGGACCTCTACAACAGTATTCACCAAACCAAGAGCAACAAAACAAAACAAGAGTATGTTTTCCTAATTAGTATTTTGAACCTTTAACTAGATAGGTTGCAACAAGATTTACGTTAGGCATGAGGTTTGAGGGAAATAGGAAAGCTATCATTGTAGGAAACTCAAGCTCGACATTCATTCTAAAGGTTCAGGCTTTCACCAAAAAGGGTGCTAAGTTACTTAAGAAAAACATTAGATCTAAGACTGAAATATAGATTTAAGAAAGGGGAAAAGTATCTTCAAAAGATAAGTGATGGATAAAGAATTCTAGATTGTGACCATTTATCCTCGGGTTCTAGTTGACATGATACCTATGGTTTGATGTGGAAATGTCTCATCAATTGATAATAACCACAACATTGCAATATTTATAGGGAGGAAAATAAGAGTATATAAAATATGCCTAACAAGCCTTTATATTTGTTGAAATATAAAATCTTGAGGAACAACATTCAAATGCATTAAATGTCATGTCAAAAGAGATCCGTTGGGATATTACACCCCCCCTTTACTGTGTCTGACATCCACACGGGCTAGTTAATGTTTTTGGCAGTGAATTAAATTTTAGTGGTTGAATTTGAAATTGAGTGGCAATTTTTGGAAAAAGGTAAGAAAGGAAAAAAGGAAGAATAGAAGGAGAAGTCAATAGACAAAGAAAAGAAGGATAAGGAGGAATGTTTAGTAGAAGAAGGAGAAGAATAACCTGCGACACCAGAAGATATTGCACAAAGTGCAGAGGTCCAGTGCTATAGAATATTTGTAGCTACAACATAGAGCAACACATAGAAAGCTCACTTGTGCCAGAATTCGGGCAGCTTGGTGTATGAAGGAAATATAGAGCCTTAGATTTGTTTTTTGTATGTAAACTTTTGAATGTAATATTTTTTGTGTTTGAATGAAATAAAAAATATATTCTGCCTCCTTGTTTTGTATCCTTTTCTCTTTGATTTCTATGTTTTCATCTTTGCCCACTTTAGTTGGGATCCTTTTTCAACAGAATGGTATCAGAGCCATGTCTATTAGAGCCCTAAGTTTTCTGGGTAGTCAATTTTAGAACCCTAGCTTCTAGGTATTAAGAAATGCCTTATATTTTTTCTGGGTATTTGTAGTTTTCCCCCATTTAGAAAAATGGCTAGAGGAGCTAATAGGAGTTGGCAGCAGCCACCTATGTTTGATGGTAAAAACTAGGACGTCTGGGCAAAGAAAATCAAAACTATTTTAGTTGCAAATGATTTATGGGAGCTAGTAGCAAATGGGTTCACAGATGTGACTGACCCAAATGCATTTACAACATTGAGCAATGCTCAAAAGAATCAATTGAAGGAGACAAGAAAAAATGATGCTAAAGCTCTTAGTTTGTTTGAGGTAGCCTTGATAGAGGCTATTTTTCCTTGAATAGCAACAACTAGTTATGCAAAAGAAGCATGGGAAATCCTCCAAACCAGTTACAAGAGTATTGACAAAGTGAGGCTAGTGAAACTCCAACTGCTAAGGAGAGAGTTTGAGACCCTGCAGATAAAGGACAATGAGTCCATTTCAGATTTTTCATATAAGGGTTTCCACCTTGCTTAACTAGTTGAGGATAAATGGAGAAACCATGGAAGAGCAGAGGATCATGGAGAAAATCCTCAAAATTTTACCCACAAAGTTTGATGTAGTAGTGATTGGCATTGAAGAGGCAAATGACCTCTCAACAGTATTTGTTGATGAGCTAATGGGTTCTCTACAAACCCATGAGCAACGACTAAATAGGTTTGCAAATTCTTCCCATGAGAAAACTTTCAAAGCTCAAGCCAATGCAAGAGGCAAGGGGAGAGGTAGAAACAACTCTAGACGAAGCTCAAGAGGAAGAGGTAGAAGCAACTCTAGAAGAGGAGGCTCAAACAGTCAAGAGGAGGCCAACACCTCCCAATCAGACTTCCAAAATATAAAGAGGAATAGCAACTCAAATCAAAGGCATGATAAGAGCAATGCGTTGTGTTACTACTATCACAAGTATGATCACTATGGAAGTAGGAAGAAAAAATGTGACCGGGGAAGTCAAAATGCAAATGTGCCTGATGAAAAAGTGGTTGAATGTAATCAACAAAAGGCCTTCATCATGTGCCTCATTGCTAAGCAAGGTAGTAATGGGGTATGGTTTTTAGATAGTGGATGTAGCAACCACATGAGTGGAAATGAGAGTTTATTTTCTTTCATTGATAAAATTTTTAAGTGTGAGATAAAAATGGGGAACAATGACATAGTTCTAGTTGTGGGAAAGGGGTCTATTATGTTTCGAACCAAGCAAGGTGAGAAGAAGGAGATTGACAATGTATATTTTTCCCTTGGTATAAAGCACAATCTCATGAGTATTGGACAACTGATCCAAAAAGGCTACAAAGTGTTGTTGGAAAAGGGGGAATGCATCATTTATGAGAAGGATGAAAGAAAGAAAATAGTTGTAGCAGTGCCAATGACAAAGAATAGGATGTTTCCTTTGTGGTTAGAGAAGTTTTTCTCAACTTAGTTTGCAGCTGCAACCCCCAGGCATGGAAAATTTACAATAGTATAACAAGTAGCCTTCAAGACAATCATTCAAGACCCTTCCAAGCTTTGGCATCTCAAGTATGGACACTTAGGCTATGCTGGTTTGAATCTTTTGTCAAAAAAGGGTATGGTTAAAGGTTTTCCAACCATTGTAGATCTCTAGTGGTAGATGTGAAGCCTGCATTTTAGGCAAGAAACATAGGAATCCTTTTCAATTAGGCAATTATAGAAGGGAAAGAGCACCATTGGAGCTAGTGCACATTGATTTGTGTAGCACTATGCAAACAGTTTCTATTGGTAAGAGCCAATATTTTATGACCTTCATAGATGAGTACAACCATAAGACATGGGTTTATTTTTAACAACATAAATTTGAAGCATTTGACAAGTTTAAAGTGTTTAAGGCCTAGGTTGAAAAAGAAAGTGGACATTTCATCAAGGTCCTAAGGTCAGATAGAGGGGGAGAGTATACCTCCAATCAGTTTGTGAATTTTGGCAAGGAACAAGGCATTAAGAAGGAGCTATCAACAACCTATACTTCACAATAAAATGGAGTGGCTGAGAGGAAAAACAAAACTATTGTGGAGATGGAAAGAAGTATGCTCAAATCCAAGAGACTTCCAGATGAATATTGGGGTGAAGTTGTAGCAAAAAAGTATATTTGATAAATAGAAGTCTTACAAAGGTAGTTTGTGACAAGATTCCACAAAAGGCATAGAAAAAATGCAAGTGGACAGTTGAAAACTTGAGAGTGTTTAGGTGTATGGCATATGCATTTGAGCCAAAAGAGAAGAGAAAAAAGTTGGATGACAAGGGTGAGAAGTGTATCTTCATGGGCTATAGTGAAGATTCCAAAGCCTAAAAAGATGTAGAGTTCTTAGAGAATGAGTCATGGGATGGAATGGTGGTCAACATGAGTATCTTTCTCTCAATACCCTTTGAGCATAAAGAAGCTCCAAAAGTTAGGAGTGCCAAAAATCTACAGGAAGGTAATAGTTCATAAAATGGTAGCACCTCTGAAAACTTTTAGCAGAATAGTTGCTCCAGAAATTTTCAATAGAGCAACAACTTTAGGAATTTACAACAGGGTGAAAATTCCAATGCACAGTCTTCTTCATTAGTCTAGCAGCTTTGGAAATTCTAACCCTAGGCTTGCATCATTGATGCCAAGAAAGACCAAGAATAGTGATCCAATTTATTTTGAGGATGTTGTGAAAGAAAAGAAATGGTGTGAAGCTATGGATGAGGAAATAGATGCAATAGAGAGAAACAAGACATGGGAGTTCACTGATTTACCCAAAGGAAAATCAGTCATTGGAGTTAAGTGGGTCTATAAGACCAAGAGCAATGTCGATGGAAGAATAAAGAGGCATAAGGAAAGATTAGTTGTCAAGGAGTACAAATAATAGTTTGGGAGAGACTATGATGAGACATATACTGCAGTTGCAAGGATGGAAACCATGCAAGTAGTCATAGCAATTGTAGCCCAACACAAGTGGAAGGTGTATCAAATGGGCGTGAAGTCTATCTTCTTGAATGGAGTATTGAAAGAGGAAGTATATGTGGAGCAACCACCTAGTTATGAAGTTTCGGGTCAAGAAAACAAGGTATACAAGCTGAAGAAATCTCTTTATGGGCTGAAGTAAGCACCATGGGCATGGTAAAATAGGATTGACTCATATTTGTTGAGCAATGGCTTTAGAAAAAGCAATGGTGAGCCCACTCTTCACATCAAGGCAGCTAATGGTAAGATTTTAATTGTTGTCTTGTATGTTGATGATTTCCTCATTGCTGATTTTAAAGAGGCCATGAATAGAGAATTTGAAATGATAGACTTAGGTCTATCCTTTTCAATTTTTACATTTTTATATTGTTTAGATATTTATATTTATTTCTTTTTTTGGTTCCTTGTCTTTCATTTATATATAAATTGATTTTCTTCATTTTATTATTTATGTGATTCCTATATATATATATATATATGTGAATATCTTTAATTAACTAAACATTATACATGTGTATAATTTTTATGTGAGTATCTAAACATTATATATATGTGTACATTTTTATGTGAATTTCTTTAATTTTCATCTTTTTTGGTCTTGGTCTTCGTGCCCTCTCTTTCATTTCCCTGCCTTGGTCTTTTTAATTAGCTCTTGGTCTGCATCCTTTCATTCTATCCTTCAGCTCTACTCATCCTGATGATGGATCACGGAGTGTGATCCGAAACGTTGATGCAAAAATTATCACACAATCAAAACCAGAAACCATTGCAAAGAAAAAAAAGACTTAGGTCTCTTGAGGTATTTTCTAGGCATAGAAGTAAAACAAATGCATGATGGTATATTTATCTCTTAAACAAAGTATGCAACATATATTTTGAAGAGATTTAGAATGTTGGACAGTAAACCAACCCCAACCCCAATAGCTATAGGTCTTAAATTAAGCAAAGAGGACAACAATAGTGATGTAACCTAACCCTCTACAAGAGAATGGTTGGAAGCCTCATGTATTGGATAGCAACAAGACCTGATTTGATGTACATGGTAAGTATGATTTTTGGATTTATGGAGACTCCAAAAGAGTCACATTGGCAAGTAGGTAAAAGAATCCTGAGGTATGTGAATGGAACCAAAGGGTATGGTATTTTTTATAGTGCAACAAATCATTTTCAGCTGGTTGGGTACATAGATAGTGATTGGGAAGGAAGTGTAGATGATAGGAAGAACACTTCTGGATATGTGTTTCACGTAGGTTCAGGATTCATTTCATGGTCTTCCAAGAAACAACCCATAGTCTCTCTATCTACAACTGAGGCTAAATATATAGCAGCAAATGCAGTAGCATGTCAAGCCGTTTGGCTGAGGAGGATCTTAGCAGATTTGAAGGAAGAACAAAAGGATTGAACAACTATATTTTGTGATAATGTTTCATTAATTTCTTTGATAAAGAATCCCATTTTTCATGGAAGAAGCAAGCACATCAAAATTAGGTATCATTTCATAAGAGAATTAGTTGAGAATGATGAAATTAAAATGAAATTTTGTAGGTCTAAGCAACAACTAATTATAGAAATTTCTACCAAACCATTAAGAAGAGATTGTTTTGAACACCTAAGGGATAGGCTTGGGATGACAAAAAGCCCTAGAATTTCAATTCTGGAAATTCATAAATGTGCCAAAAATTTGAACAGGTCTAGGCAAGAAAACTTTAGAACATAGAGCAGGTGCAAATAGGTTTGCTCCTAAAATTTTGAATGGTGATGAAAAACAAAAAGGCTCAAGATTAAGGGGGAGTGTTGGAATTTGTAATCTTGAGAAACAACGTTCAAATTCATTAAATTTTATGTCAGAAGAGATCTTGGGATCTTCCACCCCCCTTTGTCGTGTTTGACATCCACACTAGCTAGTTAATGTTTCTGGAAGTGAATTAAATTTTGGTGGTTGAATTTGAAATTGAGAGACAGTTTTTGGAAAAAGGTAAGAAAGACAAAAAGGAATAATAGAAAGAGAAGTCAACATATAGAAAGAAAAAAAGGACAAGGAGGAATGTTCAGTAGAATAGAATAGAAGAAGGAGAAGAAGAACCTGCAACAACAAAAAATATTGCACAGAGTGCAGAGGTCCAGTGCTCCAAAATATTTGCAGTTGCAACACAGAGCAACGCACAGAAAGCTCAGTTGCACCAGAATCTAGGCAGTTTGGTGTATGATGGAAATACAGAGCCTTAGCTTTGTTTTTTGTATGTAAACTTTTGAATGTAATATTTTTTGTGTATGAATGAAATAAAATATATATTTTTCCTCCTTGTTTTGTCTCCTTTGCTCTTTCATCTGTGTGTTTTCATCTTTTCCCACTTTAGTTGGGATCTTTTTCCAACAATATTCCTAGACGGACAGTGCATTCCATAATAGATTGTAACTATAACATAACAATGATAAGAAGACATTAATATTCACCTTAAGTTTTTAGAAATATGATACAAGGGCTCAACATAGTATAAGACTTACTGATTAAAAAATCCTTCCACAAAGAGTTTGATGTGCTCAACAACTTCACCTTTTTCCTCCATTTCATTTCCTCTCATCCTTAGATTCACCCCGATAATATATTCAGGTCCTCGCCATTGAAATAATGATCTATAAGTTCAATGTAGAACGTTATACTCTGATGGTGATATCTTCTTTATTCTCTTTCTCTTCGGAACACCTGTTCTCCTCTGTGTCCTTTGATTTCCTCCTCCTTCTGTCTTGTGAGAATACTACATTCTCCATTGGTAACACACTTGAGAAAAAACTTACTAGTGAATCATCCTTCATACTTGGTGGGAAAATCTTGCTATACTGTTGAGTGGTCTTTAAACAAAATTCGGTTATTCAATGTTATAAACTTAACTAAAAGCACATGTTAGATCCATAAAATTTAGTATAGATAGAAAGTAAATATAAGATGAATATTACCATTTTAGCATAGATGTGTATGCAACAATTCTCTATAGTAAAGAATAAAGTATGAATGCTCCAACTTACAAAAATGTTACAGTGTTAATCAAATTGGGATTAACTTAGACCAACAAATGTGTTGCTATTAAATTAAAG
Source organism: Sequoia sempervirens (assembly GCA_007258455.2). Taxonomy (NCBI): domain Eukaryota; kingdom Viridiplantae; phylum Streptophyta; class Pinopsida; order Cupressales; family Cupressaceae; genus Sequoia; species Sequoia sempervirens. The sequence continues at coordinate 23,225 of VDFB02324385.1, read as the reverse complement.
AGGAATAATATAATATTTTTGAATTGACAGACATTGAAAATGTATTTTCAAAGGATAAACAAGAAAGCTTTATCTATGCATACTATAAAGATTCCTTACCACCATATATATTGGAAACCCTGAGAGTGTACTCACCGGTTGAATCATAATGTCTTGAAGTCTGCCCTCGGCTACATGTCTGAGACATTGGCATCTTGGGCATGGCTGCATGTAACATAACAAAATATCCAGCTTTCCAAGGTTATATTATCTAACCAACAAATGACCTCTAAGGTATCGGCTATTTTGTACATGAGATTATTCCTAGTGATAAGCTGAGAGCAAGCAATGCTCTTGACAAGAAATAGGATGGTATAGGATAGAAGATAAATGAAGGAAATGAAGGAGGTGGATGGAATATAGATCTAATACACAAAATCAGAAATAAACACAAAATTGATTCACTGAAAAATCCTCTGTGTTGCTACACATTTCATTAATCACTCAATACATTACATATGCCAGAATGCTACAACATTGCCTATGATCACTTCCATCTTGCCACCTGATGCACTAACCCATTACTTGATGCCTCTTTTATAGAGGGCATAGAATAGATATAGGTAATTCTGGAAACTACAAAATACATTCTAGAAATTACAAAGGACTCTTCTAGAACTTAGGCTAGCCTGTCTATCTTCTAGAACAATCTCTAACTTAGCTAGAAACTTTCTAACCCTTTCTAGAAATTCTTATTTGATTTTTCTTTTTCCAATTTAATATTTTTCTTATTTATATTCCTAATGAGTGGGAGAAATTATATTCCAACACTCCTCCATAATTTCTACCATGAATGCTACGACATTCCCCAATCTCTTTAGCTATTGACAATTGACTTCTTCTTTTCCTTATGGTTGCAACCAACTCTTCAAACTTTTTCAAATCCTTTTCTTTGCCATCTTGATGATCTTTATGCCTTGACGATGCCTTTGTCCTTGTCCAATTGCTGCGACAATTCTTGACCTATTTAACTCTTCAAAACTTGAATCTGGAACTTCATGGAGTCTTTCCTTCTATAGATGTCTTGCTATCATCTTCAAACTTATTATCAATTATGCCTTTTGAAAACCTTGCTTGATTGCCATCAAATTTCACTTGTAAACTTTTATACTTAAACAAGTTCCTGATCATACCTATCATTTTTTGCCAACTCGATCTGTAAACCCATCCACAATCCATTTTCATACAACCTGCCATAGAATCATTCTTGCACTCTTTGTTCCAACATGTCTTTTCAGAATGACTCTTCAAACCACAAATACTACAAGGATGTAAGTCCCAACATCTATCCTTCGTATGTCCTTTCCTATTACAATGACAACATTGCACACATTCCATTTCTTTAACAAATTTGGTTACACCTGCATTATTTCCTTTACCTGTCACATATCCAAGACCTTCATGTTTTTTCCTCATTATTGTCTTAATTGGTTCTCTCATCCCTTGATCATGCCTTCCTAAACCTTTACCTTTGTATCCTATTCTTTCCATGATCTTTAAACCAACATTTTTATCATTGCCATTACATCTAACTACATTATCTTTTTGACAATTTTTATCACAAATTTCTTAAGCAAAAACACATTTCTCAATTGACAGATTCAAATCCTCTGTACTACATGAAACATCACATATGGATTTTGACTTCAAACATTCATTCAATTTTGTAATTTCTTTCATTTGCAAGCTATTTGCTTCTTCTAATTTCTTTAATTTCTCTTCTAAGTCATCAACCAATTTCACTCTTTGTTACAGTTCTTCATTCTTTTTCTTGATCTCCTAAAAAAATCTTAGCTTTTCCTGTAACTCTTCATTCCTCTTTTTAACCTCATCAAATAATTTTAACTTTTCTTCTAACTTTTCATTTTTATCTTTAACTTCTTCCAATTCTTTTTCAAGATTATAGTTTTCATCGAAAAGTTTACACTTTTCTCTCTGCATCTCTTTATTAATTTCAAAATAGAATCTATTATTCTTTTTAACAATATCCAATTGTTCTCTAAGCTTTGTTAATTCGTCTTCCAAAAAATTATTTTCAACCACTAAATTTTCATTCTCTTTTTTAACCCTTTTTCCAATTTTTCCCATTGAAACAAATAATTAAACTCACCTTACTTTTGCAATCTTTGCTTTCCTTCACTCTTCCACAATTTCCTTCAACAACTACAATTGTTTCTTTCTTTCTTCAGATCAATAAATTGCAAATAAAATACAAAAATCAGCTTGCTTGACCACATTCCATAGTTGTACCCTTTGTTTGCTTAATTCAAATTTCTACAACTTCCTTTTAACAAATTCTCAAAATAAAATAACTCTTTAAAACACATACAATTTACCTTATGGTTGGAAAATTTTCTCCTATATTATTTTTTTATTGATCTCCTTTAGACTTAAATTTGCAAATTTAAATAGACTCTTCCTTGTTGCGGCTACAACTGCTTCTGCAGCACCATCGATCAAAAGAATGACAACTTCTAATGTGGACTGTGGCAGCAGCTCCTTCAAAATTTTTTTTGATGCATCTGTGTCCAAACTAAAATTAAAACAACTTCCTCCTTCCTGAGTTTATTCTGAGCAATTTCATTCAATGCTGCAATACTTGTCTGATGACTGTCACAAATGGTGGCAGGCAATTTTCAACCAATCTTCGGACTAGTGCTTTGATAACTTCATATATTCATAGGCTGCAACTTCTTCAATGCTTTTCCTTGCTGCTGGAAGATGATTCTTCAATATTCTAACTTGAACCTTCAAACGGGAAGACTCCCTCAGATCTAACGGGGCTCTAATACCACATGAAGGAGGTGGATGGAATACATATCTAATACACAAACTCAAAAATTAACACAAAATTGATTCACCAAAAAATCCTTTGTGCTGCTGCACATTTCATTAATCACTCAATACATTACATATGCTAGAATGCTACAGCATTGCCTATGATCACTTCCATCTTGCCACTTGATGCACTAACCCATTACTTGATGCCTCTTTTATAGAGGGCATAGAATACATATAGGTAATTCTAGAAACTACAAAATACATTCTAGAAATTACAAAGGACTCTTCTAGAACTTAGGCCAGCCTGTCTATCTTCTAGAACAATCTTTAACTTAGCTAGAAACTTTCTAACCCTTTCTAGAAATTCTTATTTGATTTGTCTTTTTCCAATTTAATATTTTTCTTATTTATATTCCCAATGAGTAGGAGAAATTATATTCCAACAGGAAATGTATATGAAGGTGAGAGCACTAGTTTAAATAAAATAATGATATAAATTTTGACTAAAAGATGAACAAAATCAAAATAAATGCTTGAGATACAACTTTAGGAACTTAACTAAGGGTTTCTAAAATAACTTCTTGAAGATATGATTTTAGCAACTTTGTCCAAGATGAACAACAAAAGGAAAGAAAGAATACAATTGCACACTCGACCTCTTACGCCGATATTAAATCCCATGGAGTTTTAAAAAAGATCGAACATGCATGAATCAATATAGCACTGCAAGATGGAAATATATATAAGAGAATTTTGTGGGTAAAACTTTAGCTAGGAAGAGGGAAACACGAGACATAAATAGGTTATCCCAACACATAAATTTGTTGAAGTGAAAGAATAAGGACACATCTGTGTAGAATGGAACGGACTGTTGAGGAGATGATATATAAATTCAACAATAGTTTTAAGAAAAGATCAAATAGATTCGTACAACTAAGATGAAGAGCCTAGCCATTATATCCTATAAGTATGCATACTAATATATCTAGGTCTTGAAAGGAATATATTGGTGATCAGGGAATATAATTATTTTCTAAGATTCAGTATGAAATTAAACTAGCAGATTGATGAATACCTGGAAATGCCTCCTCCTCAGTCTCTTTGCTTCTTCTTCACTACCATCCATCTCCACTTCCTCTTTGAGACCTTTGATGTCCTCTTGCCTTCTTCTTCATTTGAAATCTCTTCTTTTTTCTTTTCCTATCATTGAAGGTTGAGTAGACTTCAATTCATGTAGCTTCAATGCTAAGACCTCCAAGATTCTAGATGTTTCAAACCTGAAAAAAGAACTTCCATTAATGAGCATACCGTGTGTTTATTTCCATTGTGATGTCCTTTTTACTTTCTTTCTTCCTACTTGGTTTCCCCCCAAAGAAACCCATACAAAACATTTCATAACAGTCTAGTTTGTCAAGAATGCATTTTCTTTTCTTTGCATGCAGAATGTGGAACATAATTAGTTCATAGAATGCTTTTAAAGAAAAGCGATTTCACGGAATAATCATTAGAAGATATGAAAACCTTTGAATGTAAATACATTTGATAGTTTAACATATATTAGAGGAATTTATCATCATATTTTACCAAACACTATCTTAACGATGCCCCTCTTTTCTAAGTAACATGCATAATTATGACATTCTAAAAAAATGTATCTCCTATTATCATTTTAATATTCTTGACAAGTGTGACTCTCATACTTCAATTATTTATGCATCATAATATTCCCACTTCAAGATTATCAAATTATTTGATTTATTAATTACTATCAATGTTATTGAAATTTTCTATATTAATTCCAATAATGGAGTAACATGAATTTAGATTTAAGGAAGGTTGTGAAATCCTTCCCCCATTAATTTGTGCATCGTCTCAATGGACACATGATTCAAAATTTACAAGTGAGTATGGTCCTTATGTTGTTCGAACAATAAACACTTCCATGGAGTTAATACAATAGCAATCATAGATGATTATCTTATGAGTAATTAAAAATTTGTGATCAATCTAAATTTTCCATTGTTACAATTGGAAGGATTATTATTATCTATACTTGACAATTGAATCACAACAACAACCTTCTTTCCATAGTATTCAAGTTCAAATATTATAATAAAAGAAGATATGGTCAAGTAATCTTTACAAATATTGACTTGTTATAAATAAGACAATATCTTGAAATTTGTATTCCCACACACTATAAAATAGAAGAAGAAATTACATGTGTAAGGCATTCAAGATAGGAAGAATACATAATAATCCTCCTCACTATATATATGAATGTTTTTCTTTCATTCTAAGGTTTTCTTCACATTGTTATCAACATAATTTTAATTCGTGGTTCATGAATTACTTGGTTAACATAACAAAATAAGATACTAAGTAACAAAATTTAATTTGAAGACCATAGATCAGAATCATATGAATCAATTAAAATGATGTTATTGGTTCCCTCTATCACAATTCACTTATTACACATTTATGTGGCTCAATGATACATACCTATTGATCTAATGATTGATACATTTGTATTTTCCAAAATTCATCTTCTTCTTATCTTGCTTCTCATCCTTTATTACCGAAAAACCTCTGACCCATAGTTTTTCCTTCTTTTCCCTGATCAAGTATCACATTTCTCCATTTAAGGTTAGATAATTTATATGGAAGTAAAATTTCATCCAATATAATCACCATCTGTGGCTTATGTAAATATCAAACTGTCATGATTTAGCTCATTCCATCTTTTATACAATTTTTCTTACCAAGATCAAAATAGAAAGAGACTATCATTTCAATTTATGCATGCAAACTCAATACTCGTTAAACATTATCTACAAGTAATGACATACCTTCAATCTCCAAAATTTATGCATATCTTATTTAGTTTCATTATATCTTAATAACTTTCTCAATATCAAATTCAACTTATTCTTTCATATATTAAGTACTTCCCTCACAATTTTATTACTTTGTAAAACTTATTAGATACCTTCCATGAATGCAAAGAAGGAAATAATTACCAAGATTTGTGGTAATTAAATTACCCTGACATAATCATTTCATATTTTGGAGACAATGCTACATTGAATATATATTTATTCCTTTAAAAGTATCTCTCACATTAATAAGCTATACAAAATGTGTTTCAAGCTCAATGTCAAATTAATATAAAATGGTAAATTTCAAGTCTAATGTCTTAACTTCTCAAAGTAATCCATAACATAAATGCTTCAAATAGCGCATATAAGGTTGAAAGAAAACCCTTGTCCAAAAATTATGCTTATCAAGAGAATATACCATTGCACTAAACCTGATTTTTTTTTCAATGTCTAATCATTTATATAGATTATACACAAGAATTATCATTCATAAAAACATTCAATCACCCATAGGAAACATGTAATAACAATCAAATTTCACTAAATTTTCTATTGATATGGTTTATTATGTATATTTGTTCAATTGCATACTCAGGTGTGTCCATCCAGAATGTGCATCTGACCATTCAAGTTAGGCATTTGTTCGTATGAAACATGAGGTCATCTATCCATCTGGGATAGGCATCTATTCAAATGGAATAGTTATATACACCTAAAATCGGTCATCACCTTTAATTAATTAAATACTAGCTATTTAATTAATATTTCAACTACGTATAAATAAATTCTCAATTTATTTATATTGTTCATTTTCTAAATTCTCCAAATCTAAAACATATTCTTCTAAATTAATTAAAAAAACAAGGTTCCCTAAACTTGTTTTATTTAATTAATCTTCACTAATCTCGATTAGGAATTAAAGCACACGTCTACAACTTTTTGTGCCACCTCACCAAGGTCACATGAAAATAAATAACTCTAATTTTTAATTAGAATTATCTTCAACTCATTTTAAAAAACACATGGCTCATTCCTCCCACACTTCCACCAATTTTGGAGCACATGACTTATTCCTCCCATGCTTCCACCAATTTTAGAAGAATGTAGTCTTCTCTTCTCACACTTGAATCTCTCATCCAAATGGAAAGTACCTATTGGTCAAGAGATTCTCCCATCCAAATGGAATGTTGTCTTTAGTCATGGGGACAACATCCTGATCCTCTTCATCTTCACCATCCATTATTCTTGCTCAAATTTGGACCGTTGATTATTGCCACCTCACTATATGCTTGAAGAAGGCTATAAATACAACCCTTGGGTATTGTATTTGGCATCCACATTTGAAGTAAAGTTATCATGTAGGTTTATCATTGGAGCTTGGAGCATTCTTGGAGTCTTATAGCTAGTTTTCATATCATGTTTTTCTTGGCATTTACATCTTAGCTTTAAATCTTGCATCATAGTTGTATTTTAGATTAGTTCATTTTAAGTTTGCATTTGAGAATATGTAGAATCATGCATAGAATCATATAGATCACTACCATAGTATCCACCTCCACTTGTTCATTTATCATCAACATCATCATAGCCTTCATCATCATTGTTTGCATATAGTTTCATGTAGGCATTAGATTGGCTTGCATGTTGAATGTTATCTCATTTCCTAAGTAGTAATTTTAACAATCATTGTGCTCATAGAAATCTGTGGGCCAAATGATTTAATAAATCCTTAGGAATAGAGGACAATGAGACATTTTTGAAAGATTCGTTAAGATGCAATTTAGAATAGTTTACTTTGCTTTGAATCTTTAATGTAAATCATTTCATTAAGGTTTGTGTTGATGCTAACTTTGCACATTTCACACACACACAAAATGACACCCACCGTGGGGCCTTGCCCCATTTATTACTAACGTGCTTGAAAATTTATGTTTATAGGTTCAAATGTGAGCCTTTTGGAGCCTCTTGCACCTATTTTGGAGCCTCTTGCACCCGTTTTGGAGCCTCTTTGAGCCTTTTACACTTGTTTTGGTGCCTTTTGCACCTATTCTAGCACCTTTGGTCTCTGTTTTGGCACCTTTTTCTCATTTTGTGGTGCCTTTTGCACAATTATGGGCTACTCTATCTCTATTTTGACACCTTTTGTCTCTATTTTGGCACCTTTTGTAGTTTCCCAAGGCTAATACTTTGTGTTTTTGTTTTGCAAGTTTCCCAAAAACACTTGTCAAAGACATTTTTATCAAACTATTGACATATTGCAGGGGCTAGAAGTGATTTACTTGGTTTCCTTTTGGTTAAGACATGAACATAACTTAATTAAAAGGTTAACGAACATCATGTTTCCTTTTGGTTAAGTTAGGAACATAGCTTAATTAAAGGGTTAATGAACCCCATGTCTTTTGTGCTTGATGGATGGTAGGCATATGCTCTCCCCTTAACTGGGTGACCAAAAAGCTAGACCCATTCACTTTTTTGTGTGAGTGTGAGTTGAGTATATCGCATGTGTTCTCTCTTTATTCATGTGGAATAAAGATTGATCGAAATATGGGTATACTTGCTTCCTTTTGTTTATCTTAGAGGGCCTTCCTTGTGGTAAAAAGTAATCTCCCAAGGGAATGACCCAACTAGTAACACACTAAAGCCAAGCACATTTCTATCCAGTATATAAGTGTGGATACTAGAACAAAGGCCAGTATGACAAGGTTGGTTTTGATGAGAAGGGAAACAATGGTCTCTTGCCACATGGATCAACCCTCATGAACAAAAAGTCCTTACTAAAACCATTTGTTGTAGTTTGGCCAAAACCTTTATCTATTCTTTGGTGTAGCAACGATCATTGCGAAGGCATCCACATTCTCGCAATTTTTAATAGAGATGAAAAATATACCATGGGATATTCATTGGTATTGGTTCTTGGCTACCCCGAGAAGTGAGTGCCATGAAGGGGAGCCAGTGGGGTCAAGCGTCTAGTCATCCGCTAAGAATAAGTGTGGTTGGGGTAAAACCCGCGTGGAATCCAAAAGAATACAGTTTTTCACAACCTTAGGAGTGTACATTGCTTGATGTGTCTTTATCAAAGTGTTTTCAAAACAAACAAAACATCACATATCGAAAGTGAAAGCCCTGATTTAGAATTGCATTTAGTGAAACAACCAAGTCTCCCATTGAAAAATCAGGACAACCAAGCAAATTTTCAAAGAAACTTTCAAAAAAACAAGTATGAACCTGTTCTAGTGCCTTCTGTCTCTGTTTTAGCGCCTTTTGCTCATTCTGTGGTGCCTTTTGCACATTTTGTGGCACCTTTTGTCTCTATTTTGGCACCTTTTCTAGAACAAAAAATAGTGACCTAGGTTCATCTCTTGTCCGACAATCAGTCTCATCTTGGGAATCCTTAGAAGTATTCAACCAATCCTTAGGTAAAACGAAGTCTAGACATGTGTGTTACCAAATGATTTCACAAAAGATTAAAATTCAGAAACCAAAGTCCAAACCTCTTAGTCCAAAAGAAAACCAAAAACATCTATCAACACTTTGCGAACTTAGAGAGAGGTTGACCTTCAATTTCTACAAAAGAGCTTGCAAGAACAATCCCGAATTATTCATCTTTTATTATTGTCAAAATCCACAACTTTTCCAAAGATTTGAGTACCTCATTTAGGAAGAAAATTTACCTTCGGTTTCACAATTTGAACCAAAATTTCAAAACTTTCTCAAAGTCCAAAATCATTCCTTAGGTACCTTAGAATTCAAACTTGTTAAAATTGACCTCTACAAGTGGAATTTTCCAACCTAAACCAAGATCTAACATCACAAAGTACCAACATCATCAAATTTATCACACCTTTGATTATTAAGCCTAGTGTCATCATCAAGATTTATCATCCTCTCATCATGAAATGAAGCTATATAATCAAATCAAACTTAGTCTCATTAGAATTTTTCATTCTATTTGGCTTAGCTGTAATCCTTGGTACTTTTCCAAAACCTAGATCAAAGTTTAGTCTAAACTATAACACTTGTATGCCCATTCAAACAAGGTTACAAAAACAAAAACTTAAGGAAAAGAGGACTTGAAAATCACAACATTGAAACTTCAAACATTGAAATCCCAACCATTGAAACTACAATTTTTGAGACTCAAAACACCGAAACTCAAAACAGTGAAACACAAAACACCATGGCAGAGGCTAAAGAGAATCCTTTTCATGGAATCAACAACACTGATGGGGAAGAAATAACCGAAGAAGATATCCAACATGCTGAACAAGACCCCAATTTCCACAAGTGTTTAGAAAATATTTTTGAAAGAAATGGGGAAAAATACCTCCTTATTCTAGCAAAACAAGGTGCCAAATTACCAGAAGACTTTGATGTGAATCAATTTAAAGCACCTCCCAAAAAGCTTGAAAATGATCCTGAACAAGTAGTTGCTTTAACTCACCAGATGAAGAACCTTCAACAAAAAGTCCTTGATATACAAAGAGGGACTTCAAAATGATACTTGATCCAAGACATTTTTCCTTATCCATTTGATCAAAGTATTCACATGATACCCTTTCCCAAACATTGCAAATTCCCAAAGTATAACAAATACAATGGAAAAACCGATCTGATAGACCATGTGAGGGAATTTAGGAATAGTCTTGAATTTGCATATGAGGAAATATATTTGATGAGATTATTCCCAAGAATCTTAGGTGGACATTGTCTTGAATGGTTCTCCAAACTCACCCCACCAATTAACACCTTTGAGGAATTAGTCAACAAGTTCATAACCCAATATTCATACAACATCCAACATGACATCACCATGAAAGATCTTTGTAACATAAAACAAAAGAAGGGTGAATCATTCCTTGTGTTTTTGAAAAAATGGAGAAGGTTATTTGCATGATATTCTCATCATGTACTTGAAAAAGAAAAGATAGAAATATTTATTGACAACCTTAATGACAAGATGAGTTATAGATTGGAATTGCAATGTCCCCCAACCTTCAAACAATTGATTGAAAATGGGATGAAAATCAAAGAGGCCTTAGTCAAGAGAGGAGTCATCAAGATATACAATGAAAAAAACTCATCAAACTCCTCCAACAATTACAATAGTGGTGGAAAACCCAAGTTTTGGTAACAAAACAAGAATGTTGGAAACAACGATGGTGTAGTCGAAGGTTAGAATGCAAAACATGTATTTAACTTAACTGTAGTTGCCACCAAAACTAATCAGAATAACAATCTCCCCAACAACCAAAGCAACACCCAAAGAAACAACCAAGGCAACAACCAAAATGTCAACTAAAGAAACAATCAAGGTTATACCAGATCTAGAACACCGTCATATTGAACATCCACAAATCAAAGGAGGTTCACATCTTTGGGACAATCCTTAGAATCAACACTGAAAGAGATTCTTGAAGCCAAGTTTATAATGTTACCAAAGGCATGAGATTATAACCTAGAATTTAAACCATCATGGTGGAATGATGCACATTTATGTGACTTTCATAGGAACAAAGGACATAAAACCAATGATTGCATATAGCTAAAACATTTAGTGCAAGATTTGATTGATTAGAAAATATTTGTAGAGGGACCTAAAACAAACAATGATCATGGAATGTTTAAGAACCCTCTACCAAACTATGAAAAGGGGGAATCCTCATCAGCAAACACCAAAGGAAAGAATGTAAACTATGTCTATGATACTTTTGTTCTTAACATTTCTGCTATTGGTAATCCAATAAATGATAAACAAAGCATTATACCAATTTATTTGAAAGTTTTCCAATCCCAAGCTATGGTGGGACATGTAACCACACCTCATTTCCTATCATTTACTAAAAATGATGATGCATCACTCACCCATTCACATAATGCTCCACTTCATATTGAGTTTTTGATCCATAAATGTTTGGTCAAACATGTTCTAATAGATGAAGGAGCTGGTTTAAATATTTGCTCTTTAAAGTTTATACATGCCTTGGGATATTCAGAAAATGTAATAGACTCCAATAAAAAGATTACCATGAAGGTATATGATGCAAAAGAGTGCTTATCTAAAGGATTGGTTACTCTACTAGTCAGAATTGGCCTTGTGGTGAAAGATGTGGTTTTCCAAGTCCTTGATCTCCCCTTGACCTATAATATCCTCATTGGAAGACCGTGGATACATGAAATGCAAGAAGTTTCCTCTACATACCATCAATGCTTGAAATTTTCTCATGATGGAGTCAAAATTACAATACAAGGAGATCCTAATTCTTTCATGTTTGGCCATAATCAAAGTCCTAAAGCTGAAATCACCATCCCTAGCAATTGTGAAGCATCCTCCCCTCAAATAAATGTTGATTATGAAACCATCAAAACATCCACTCTAGTCACTACACTATCAAACCCCAAAGTACAAATTCATGATCTAGGATGTGGAGAATACCGTCTAGATAAGTTGCTAATAAATGACACTGCTATTGTTGTCAAGAAAGGTTAGAATTCCAACAATGATGTTGAGACTACTATAGAAGAAATGCAAAAAGATGACCGTGTTGGGATCGAAACCTTTTGGGATCCTGATGATACACCTACCCTTTCCATATCCAACTGCACACAAGCTTTTGATACCTATGATAACCCCCTATTTGGCCAAGATATCTATGATAACCCACTTTTTGACCATGATCCTACTGAGGATATCCAACCGTCCTTCCATCACACTTTCCTTGGGCTAGGGTATGAATCTCCTAATGTTCCCTCTATCAATTCATCTTGCCAAGTCACTAAGGATGTACAAGCCTCCATTCATGTTAGCAGTACCAAAAAGGATAGTATCAAAGACTCCATTGATGGCATCACCACTCCCACTTCATTCATCTCACCCATATCCATCCACCTTGTAGACATGCATCAACAAGTATCATATAAAGAAAATATAAAGGAGGAAAATCAGAAATCAAAGGTAAAAATTCCTTTTTCAAAAGAAGATTCAAAATCAAAAGAAAGCTTGCCACAAAAGAAAAATCAAGAGAAGTCCCTTAGCCAAAAGAAAAATCTATTGGAAAAATCAAAAGCAAATAAGGATCAAGAAAAGTCCTTAGCCAATACAAAAAGCTATTGGACCAATCAAAAAGAAAGAAAGATCCAGACAAGTTCCCTAGCCAAAATAAAAAGCTACTAGACAAATAAAAAATCAAAGTAAAAAATAAAAAATGAGCAAAAGTTGATCTCCAAACATGCCTCTCCCTCAAAAATCATTGGGGGCATCTATCAAAGAAGAAAATCAAAGAAATAACTTGTTGATTCATGATCTACATCCTTGTCACTCATACCACATATTCCCTTCCACCCATCCATGTTCACATACCCGTCATATCATTACACTTCCATTGGTGTTGTCTTTCAATGTGTCTTTGATGGCAACCCCTTCATGTACTATAAATCATCAGTTTCCCAAGATCCTTTTTGTTTGAAGCCTGATGGCCCATATAGCATGCACATTAGGGATCCTATCATAACCTCTTTCATCTGTCACCTCTATCATCCATCATATTTTCCACTCATGTTATTCATTTCGATCAGGTCCTTTCATCCAACATGGTCATTCACACAAGATTGAGGCATCGTCACAATAGTCTTCGGATTGGGAGCATATCAGTTGTCTACACCAGAAGTAGATTTGTTTGATGAACCCCTCAACAACTTGCATCTCAAGAAGTTCTACACTTGAATAATCCAATTGCATTGGGGAAAAGGTTCAGAAAAATACCAAAAACATCAAAAAATGTCTTGAAAAAATGGTTGCCTTGATAAAAACCTGGAAAACAGGCATCTTGGTAACAACAAAAAAAGAGAAAAAAGAGAAAAATACAAAAAAAATAAAAAATAAAATAAAAAAGATCAAAAACATAAAATTTGAAAAATTACAATAAAAACAAGTAGTGAAAACTTGGCAATAGGTGCTATTTGTGATAGGTTAGCTTTTTCATCTATTTGAGCATGTCAACCATTTGCTTTCACCATTCACTTTTTCCATCCATCTATCTATCCTTTGAAAGCTCCATGTACATATCTTGGCATCATGGTCGTGTCTCACCCTAGATTGGGGACAAAATCTTGAACTCACTGGGAGAAAATAAACTTTGGGTTTAAACCAACAGACAAACAATAGGAAGAAAAACACAACAAAAAAAATGATTAAAATGCAACCCAACATTGAACATCAATCACCATTAGAAATGCATCAGACATCGATATCATATCAAAATCCAAAAACAGGTCAAACATTAGTCAAAAAAGTCAAAAAATAGAGTTGTCTTGTCGAACTACATGGTCTCTACATGTACAACGTAGGAAAGGCTAATCTTTGATCAGCCCCCGAGACCCCTAAGATAGGTCTTTAGGTTAGGTTCTTGGTCAAAATATCAAAAAACACCTAGAAATTGAAAAATCCCAAAAAACATCAAAAAATCGAACATAAAATCAAATCAAAAGGATGATGTTCTTTCTGAATCATGGGTTTATCGTGATAAACACAAATGTTCAATTGTTGTACTTTGATTTTTGTTATCATAACTTTGGAGCCCCTCAATGATGTATCGAACTAGAGGAGCTAGGAAGGAGCATGATTTATCTTTGTTTGCTATCTGTGAGTTGATCATTATTACTGTGCAAATTGTTACAAGATGTGTGCTACAAAGTATCACTAATGACATTCCAAATTTGCATAGGAAAAGGATTAACTCTTGCCTATTTACGCAAGCAATGCTCAAGTCATCTGGGTTTAATTATACTTAGATACTTGTGTTAACCTGCAATATCAAAGATCATGGAAGTAGTATTCAGGTCATCATGGTCTAAATATACCATTGATGCTTGTACTCACTTTCAACATTTTAAAGGCCCAATGATGATAAAAAGCACGATAAATTGACTATTACGAATGACAACTTTTGCAAACGAGATTTGCATGGTTAGAGTAGATTGCATCCATGTTAGTTTGCATCTATATTTATGGCATTTCCAAAGCTACAACAATGATGTTGTCTCTTGCATTAAGGGATTGAGTACACTTGACATTACCAAAAACATATCATTTTCATATAGTTACACATCACTTGCATTATCATCAATTAGAAAACATTCTCATTTAGTTGCATATCACTTGCATTAAAAAACATTACAACATCATTCATCCGTTCATCCAACACATCATAATATTTTCATTAGAAGACACAAAAGGATGTGCATCACATCTCATTTAAATAATCAAAATAATTTCATATAGTGGCATTAGGAAAGTGGTTCACTAAGCTTAAATAAGTGAGTCTATTCAGATTTCTGAAAGAATTGGGAAATATGTCAGGTTTTTTGAAGCTTAATTTAGCAAAGAATCAACTGACAACAACCTTCCCACAACTCTTGGAAGTTGGATATATTCACTCATTTAAGATTAAGACCCTAGAACACAATCATCTGCATAATCATTTGCATCTCATAATCATAATTCATCATTATGAAACATCACACATCATTTGCATTGCATCCATACATAATCAATATGAACATCACACTTCATTGCATATCATTATTGCATAATCAAATCCACTTCACATAGCATAAAACATCATTTGCATAAATCCATAAACCATATAGAATCATCCATCATTGCATTATCATATCATATCATATCATATCATATCATCATTGCATACATTTTCATAAGAATTAGGTGCCGCCACACAACATACATAATAGGAAGAAAATGCACCCATCATTATCATCATGATCATCATCACATAAATCATAGAATCATAACACATCAGTTGCATCATCATTTGCATCCATAACATATCATATCACGATCATGCAGAACGTCATATAGCATCATAAAATAGAAATCAAACACATCCATCATAATCATCATGATCATGATCATCATATCAACATCATAGACACATAGATCATAATCATTTCCACATATCATATAACCTCAAAATGATGTCAAAGTGTACAAGGATATCTAAAGGTATAAAGAGATACATCAATATCAAAACTAGCAGTGTATCATAATGTCTCAAATCAAGAGGTACATCATCAATGTCTCAATTGAATTAGTGTATACATCAGGTCTTTGTACATCATCAAGTCTTAGTACATTAATCAATCCTATACTGGGGCATATCAATCAATCAGACAAGTCAAACCACATCACCCAATCAAATCTAAATCTGCTTGCACTAGATTTGGAAATCCTCCTATGATCATAACATATCACAAATCAACAATCTTATCAGTCAATCAATCAAATCTAATCAGCTCTGATGGAACTTTGATCAAATATCATGAGCATCTACATTGATCCTCACCTATCATGAGGTCAATCATCAATCAATTCAACCTCGCCTATCATGAGGTTCATCAATCAATTCAACCTCACCTATCATAAGGTTCATCAATCATTCAACCTTGCCTGTCATGAGGTTCATCAGTCAATGTACCTCACCTATCATGAGGCCAATCATCAATCTATCATTTATCCTCACCTATCATGAGGTCAATCAACAATCTATCATTGATCCTCGCCTATCATGAGGTCAATCAATCAAACTATCAATGATCCTCACGTATCATGAGGTCAATCATTCAAACTATCATTGATCCTCGCCTATCATGAGATCAATCATCATCAATCTATCATTGATCCTCGCTTATCATGAGGTCAATCATCAATCTGTTAGTGATCCTCACCTATCATGAGGTCAATCATCATAATCCTATCATTGATCCTCACCTATCATGAGTCCAATCATCAACTATCACATCAACATCATCAAATCAATCAGCTGAACACGATCATCAAACATCAATCACAAGGAGGGAACATAAGGCATCAATTAATCAATCTGGTAGGCTCAATCTTCTTTTTCGGGAGATAAATCATTTCTACATCATAAAAATTTGCAAATCATCACCAAATCATCAAAATTCTAAAAAATCCTAAAACTCTAAAAATTCATCGATTTATCTCCCAAAGGGGCATATATTCGTCATACTTGAAAATCAATGTCTGGGGCATCAAAATTTTTCTAAGCATCAGTATCAAATTTTTCTTTGAAGTAATGTGTAAACACATTACTTCAAAGAGGGGCAAAATGTATACACCTAAAATCGGTCATCACCTTTAATTAATTAAATACTAGCTATTTAATTAATATTTCAACTACGTATAAATAAATCCTCAATTTATTTATATTGTTCATTTTCTAAATTCTTCAAATCTAAAACATATTCTTCTAAATTAATTAAATAAACAAGGTTCCCTAAACTTGTTTTATTTAATTAATCTTCACTAATCTCGATTAGGAATTAAAGCACATGTCTACAACTTTTTGTGCCACCTCACCAAGGTCACATGAAAATAAATAACTCTAATTTTTAATTAGAATTATCTTCAACTCATTTTAAAAAACACATGGCTCATTCCTCCCACACTTCCACCAATTTTGGAGCACATGACTTATTCCTCCCACGCTTCCACCAATTTTGGAAGAATGTGGTCTTCTCTTCTCACACTTGAATCTTTCATCCAAATGGCATGTTTCCCATTGGTCAAGAGATTCTCCCATCCAAATGGCATGTTGTCTTTAGTCATGAGGACAACATGTTGATTCTCTTCATCTTCACCATCCATTATTCTTGCTCAAATTTGGACCGTTGATTATTGCCACCTCACTATATGCTTGAAGAAGGCTATAAATACAACCCTTGGGTATTGTATTTGGCACCCACATTTGAAGTAAAGTTATCATGTAGGTTTATCATTGGAGCTTGGAGCATTCTTGGAGTCTTATAGCTATTTTTTATATCATGTTTTTCTTGGCATTTACATCTTAGCTTTAAATCTTGCATCATAGTTGTATTTTAGATTAGTTCATTTTAAGTTTGCATTTAAGCATATGTAGAATCATGCATAGAATCATATAGATCACTACCATAGTATCCACCTCCACTTGTTCATTTATCATCAACATCATCCATCACTCATCATAGCCTTCATCATCATTGTTTGCATATAGTTTCATGTAGGAAAATGTAGATTGGCTTGCATGTTGAATGTTATCTCATTTCCTAAGTAGTAATTTTAACAATCATTGTGCTCATAGAAATCTATGGGCCAAACGATTTAATAAATCCTTAGGAATAGAGGACAATGAGACGTTCTTGAAAGATTCATTAAGATGCAATTTAGAATAGTTTAATTTTCTTTGAATCTTTAATGTAAATCGTTTCATTAAGGTTTGTGTTGATGCTAACTTTGCACATTTCACACACAAACAATAGTCATCTATCCATATAGGATAGGAATATTAAATGGTGACCAATGAGATTAAAATAAGAATTAACTTGTCATCATACCAATATAAGACTTAAAAAAAATCTTCTTACCTTATTTTTGAAAGATTTGAATGAAACATCTTTTTTATTTTTATAGTGTACCTACAAATTCATAATGATACGATTCATACTTCAACAATTAATAGGTATTTCCATGATGTTAGCATATAACCTAGATGTGGAAAAAATTATTTAATTCTCATACATTTTATTATAAGGATCAAAATTTTATCACTTTAGTTCATTAATTTGACATTCATAAAACTTTGTATATAAGATGTGTCACACCTTCAATCATCTTGATTATTCATATCTCGTTTAGTTTCTTTGTACCTCTATAATCCACTCAATATCACATTCAACTTAGTTCTCCATATATCACAATAAATGTTTTTTTCACATTTTATCTCCTTTATAACTTATTAATGAAATTCCATGGTCGTGGAGAAGGAAACTTACCAAGATCTGCGGTATCCATTGAAATATCCAAATAATAATCATCTTCTAAGTTAGAGACAACACCATGTTGAAGGAATACTTATCCCTTTAAGAGTATCCTTATTAATAAAATATAAGATGAGATCAAACTCAATGAGAAATTAAATATAAACTAGTAGATATCAAGTTTGATGTATCTTTTTTCAAAATAACCCATAACATAAATACTCAATAGTACATAAAAGGTTTAAATGAAATATCAAATTCATAAGATATGCTTAGCAAGAGAGTAAGTCATTGCACAACATCCAAATATCTATATAGCTATACACAATAATTTTCAATCGTATAAGCATTCAATCTCATTTAAGAAATAGATACATATCACATATTGGTTCCATTCTGTTAATGATATTACATGATATAACTAAATCAATTAACACTAAATTTTTGCTACAATTTTTATATTTTTCAGTTGCATGCTCAGGAATTTCTATCCATACAAGATAGGCATCTATCCATCTGGGACATGCATCCAACCATACGGGTTAGGAATCTATCCTTATGGGATAGGAGTTCATCTATCCATCTAGGATATGAATCTATTCAAACAAAATAGGCATCTGTCCATATAGAACAAGAACATGCTCTAGCTAGAGACTTAGACTCGTCGGGACCATTTGGATCTTGAGTCACTCTCTAAAGACTACACTTCCCTATTGGAAATGCACTGATGTCACCGTCTTTAGGAGTATATAAGAAATTAATAATTATCTTGAGTCCCACCTCATAATTTGGCCTAAAGCCTCAGGGAGCCAAGCAGATCCATCCGGGATCCCTTCTGAGTATACAAAGAACATAGTATCTTTTAAGGTTACATCCCTTCTTTTAATATTTAAGGTGTGATTAGGGTGAACTTCATTTTGAAGGAAAATAAATTGCAAATCATTATTCATTTCTTAAGTGGAAATTACTTATTTCCTTTCCTTCCATCTTCATATTTTGGATTCTCCTCATTCCTGCAACATAAAACTAAATATTTGTTAGACTAAAATAATAAAAAAATAGTTACAACATGAACATCAGTAGTAGGTCATCATTCCTAGTGTTTGAGTCTCGCTCTAATACCACATGTAACAACCAAGTTAGATGATCTTAGAATTACCATTGAATAAACAAACAAAACACATAGCGATTATATAAGAATTATTATTACATTATAAATGAATAGCATAATTTGGAAACCTTAAAAGAATTTGAATTCCAATAAATTTATTCATACAATTGTAATGATGCATACATTAATAAAACTTTCTCACCACCCAACCTTATTGGAATTGTGGAGTCACGTGGAATCTATCCAAACCCTCGAGCAAGAAAAGGGCTACCAACTCATTAAGCCCTTCTTAGAGTATATGAATACTTCAATTACTTTATTAAACAAAATGTTCATTGGTACATAGTCCTTTCTAGGGCTCCTGCTCCCAGACAGTCTCTCAGCGACTGCCACCCATAAGGGAGACAGGGATTTAAATAAAATTAACAAATAATTAAATACTCTCCCTCTTATTCTAGTGGGGTTAAAACCAAATGAAACAATGAACAAAATTTTCCATTTATGCAGTGATGAGTGATATTATAACTATTTAGTGAGATGAATAACATTAAATAATTCATTAAAAGTAAATATAGGAAAAACATATAAGTTCCTTGCTTTGAAAATTATTCCAATCTTCTTATAGGTATAATATAATACTGTGCATACCTGATATTCACGGTCTGAAGCCATTATGTACTAATCCAATTTTCCCCCTTTTTTGGTCAAGCAACATAATCATTATTTTATGTTATAAATAATAATATTCATTATTTCAAATGTGTTGTTCTACAGCATATTCTACAAAGCTCAAGGATGAAACCACGATCATTGTTGCATTTGTAAGCTCTAGCTCTAGTCTAGCTCTAATGTTGACTATGCTTTTTCAAAAGATCAGATTCTCAAATTTGCTATTGGACTTAATACTGATAAATATTCTATAAAGTATCCAAAGATAATATGAAATGTCAGTAAGGAAAATCAATATATCCAAATACTATGAACATTTGAAGTGATGAAAAACATAAAACTATCTTCATTAAAATATAAAGTATGTGAACCTTGAAATAATCTTCTCCTATCGACAAATACATGATAAGAATCTTTGGAAGATTGCATAGTTTGGACTAACACATCATTTAGATCTCCTCGAATCCAAAAATAGTCTTAACATCTTTCCATATATTACTCAAACAATAAATAGACAAAGACATGAGTTGATTTGCATTTCTTTCCTCAAGTTAACACAGAAACAACGACTCTTCAAACAAGAAAATGAAAGATATTTTCCAAGTCTATTTTTCGTTAAAAGAAATTGGTTTACTATTTCATGTACTACATGGCAAGGACAGGTTGAAACTCATACACAAGGACCTTTGCAACAATATTCTCCAAACTAAGAGCAACAAAACAAAACAAAAGTATGTTTTCTTGATTAATATTTTGAACGTTTAATTGGATTGGTTGCAACAAGATTTAAGGTAGGCATGAGCTCTGGAGGAAATAGGAAAGCTATCATTGCAGGAAACTCAAGCTCGACATTCATTATAAAGGTCTAGGATTGTGCCAAAAAGGGTGCTAAGTTACTTAAGCAAAACATTAGATCTAAGACTGAAATCTAGATTTAAGCAAGGGGAAAAGTATCTTCAGAAGATAAGTGATGGCTAGAGAATTCTAGATTGTGACCATTCATCCTTAGGTTCTAGTTGACACGGTAACTATGGCTTGGTGGGGAAATGTATCATCAATTGATAATAACCACAACATTGCAATATTTATAGGGAGGAAAATAAGAGTATATAAAATATGCCTAACAAGCCTTTATATTCCTAGATAGATAGTGCATTCCATAACAGATTGTAACTATAACATAAAAATGATAGGAAGACATTAATATTCACCTTAAGTTTTCAAAAATATGATACAAGGGCTCGACATAGTATAAGACTTGCTGATTCAAAATTCCATCCACAAAGAGTTTGATGTGCTCAACAACTTCACCTTTTTCCTCCATTTCATTTCCTCGCATCCTTAGATCCACCTTGATAATATATTCAGGTCCTCACCATTGAAATAATGATTTGTAAGTTTGATGCAGAATGTTATACTTTGATGGTGATCTCTTCTCTATTCTCTTTCTCTTCAAAATGCCTATTCTCCTCTCCGTCCCTTCATTTCCTCCTCCTTCTATCTTGTGAGAATACTATGTTCTCCACTGGTAACATGTTTGAGCAAAAACTTACAAGTGAATCATCCTTCATACTTGGTGGGAAAATTTGTAGAATCTGAAATAGGCCCTACTTCTTAAACCAACTGATTAAACCAATACAATACCATTAATACACATAACAATAGTAAATAAAAAACATAAATATAATCACTTCATTTATTTTTGGAAGAGATAAAAATGTTGCTCTATTTCTGAACAGAGATTTCTCTTTGTATTGCAGCTTGAAAAACAGAAGAATACAAAGGTCTACATAAATAAGGTTTTCAACACCTCAAAAAAAAAAAACAAATGGGCTAAACATAACATTACTGCCAAAAAAGAGAGCATGTAAAGCATGCATTATTCAAAGGGAAAAAAAGACTCTTCGCATGTAACAAACATGCATTATTGGAAAGAAAATTATAAAACAACCTAATTTAATCATGAAGCATTATTATCTTATATCATACTATCACTATCTTCATACTCCCATTAATGCTAAGAGGGCTCACAATTTGATCTTTAAGTGCCAAAAATTGAACTGTTACAACTACCTTGGTGAAGATATCTGCTAGCTAATCTTGAGTGCTGATATGTTTCAATTCAACTTCATTCTTTTGTACCAAATCACAAATAAAATGATATTTTAGATCAAAATGCTTTGTGCTACTGTGATGAACTAGACTCTTTGCTAGCTTGATGGCACTCATATTGTCACAAAAAATCACTGTAGGCTAAATCTGCTTCTCTCCAATTTCTTCTAAAACTTTTCTAATCCAAAGAGCTTGTGTACCTAATGAGGTAACTACAACATACTCTACTTCTATGGAAGAGACGGAAACCATGTTTTATTTTTTTGAACTCCAAGTAATCAAACCAGAACCAAAAGAGAAACAATTTCCAGATGTAGACTTACGATCATCCATACTACCTCCCCAATCTTAATCACTAAAACCAACTAGATTGAACCTTTAAGAAGAGTAGCAATGAATACCATAATTTAGAGTGCCTTTCACATACCTCAAAATTCTCTTTGCTGCCTTCATGTGTATTTCTGATGGATTTTTCATGTACCTTGAAACAAGTGAATCTGGATATGAAATATTGGGCCTTGTGTGGGTTAGAAACATCAAACTCCCAACAATACTTTTGTAAGTAGTCTCATCAACAATTTCAGCACCATCATCTCTACACAACACAACTCCATGAGCACTTGGAGTGGAGTATGGTTTACAATCAACCATGCCAAACTTCTTCAACATATCTTTTGCATATTTGGTTTGGAAAATGAAAATTTTATTCTTAGATTGATAAACCTCCATTCCTAGAAAATATTTCATGAGACCAAGATCTTTCATCTCAAATTATTTCATCATAGCAATTTTGAACTCATATT